>CM056059.1:153433618-153671118 GCA_029574335.1 Rana kukunoris | reverse complement strand
TTGGCATATAGTAAAGAGGGTAAAATAAAATTGAACAACAGGTTAAGTATACACAAATAGTTATAGATATGACTCTGCAAAGGGCCCTTTGCGAGGGTCAGCAAATAAAGAAAGAAACTTGGACTAAACCGGTAATATTGCTAAGTGTAAGGCTTCATTTCCATGGACGTTTTTACAGCCACTTTTTTTTTAGCCTTTTTTACAGCTTAAAAACGCCTGTACATGTTTTTGAGCGTTTTGTAATGTCTGGCATTTTTACAGCTCTATTGCTGGAGCTTCAGAACGCATTGGTCCATTTTTTTTTTGCAGCTTAAAAATGGCTCAGCCATCTACAGCTCAAAAACGTCATGGTGGGCATGAGGCCATAGACTAACATGGAGAGCTGTTTTTAAGCTGCAAAAAACGCTCAGAAAAGTGGCTGTAAAAACGTCCATGGAAATGAAGCCTTAGGCCACGTACACACGATCAGACATGTCGGAGGAAACATATCCGACGGACCGTTTTCATCGTACCAGGCTGAAGTGGTCTGATGTGCGTACACACCATCGGACTAAAATCCCCTCGGACCAGAAAGAGGTGACGTAGAACACAACAACGTGATGAAAAAACGAAGTTCAATGCTTCCAAGCATGCGTCGACTTGATTCTGAGCATGTGCAGGATTTTGATCCGATGATTTTGTGTACTAACCATCGAACATGTCCGACGGACAGGTTTCTAAGCATGTTTTGAAACTTTTGTCTGCTGGAAAACGATCCGATAGGCCGTACACACGATCGAACATGTCCGCTGAAACTGGTCTGCGGACCAGTTTCAGCGGACATGTTCGATCCTGTGTACGCGGCCTTAGAGTTGCTATAAGCAGTCTATGCTCGCGAGCTCCGTAAAACACTAGCGCAGAGGGCCTGGCCAGGCCTGGCTCAATTAGATTCAGAAATGTTCCTCAAGGACAAGGTCTATGATGAAAACTGTTGGTGCACTTATATGAATTGTAATCCAAAGGGAAAAGGTTAAACTCAGTCAAAGGGGTATGAAGAATACAAGTGCTGATGGACCGATTGTCCAGTCAGCATCTGCCGAAAGCATAACTTTCAGGCGTTAGGCCTTCCAGATAAGTCAATAAACAACAAGTGGCTCTGGTTTATGGAGTTCTAGTACGTTAAAGGATGGAGTAATATTGAAGCTTGGGCATGTGCCCTCTCACCCGAGCAGGCCCAGTCCTTCTGAGGCCCTCGCGAAAGACGTGCCAATCGATCACCGCTCTGCAACACACGATCTCCGGTATCTGGCTCTCCACTGTTACGATCGTCAGCTGGCGAGTTTCTCCGGTCTCTCGGAAGCACAAGCTGGAGACGCTTGGTCCTGTTCGCCTCCGTATGGTTGATCTCCGGATGGATCTCCCTTCAGGCTACAGGCCTAACTGCTTGGCTGTAGGTCTCTCCCCTGCTCCACAGAGGGAAGAACGCAGATCCCAATAGAGCAAAACCCGCTCCTCCGTTCATTTGCATAACCTCCCCCATAAGGCTGTGCGGAGGTGTCATGTGCTCCAGGAAGGCAAAGTATTGTGGGAAATGTAGTCTGTTCCTACAAATTGTCAATGTCTCATGGTACTTTTAGTCCCACAATGCATTGCTGTTAAGAAATACAAACAACATATGTACAATACCACTGGAACACTGGTGGGGATTCAGGTCTGCATCGCTATCAATAGTCAATGATGGCATGACCCCGCTACATATATAATATATATACACTGTGTTACAAAAAGTCCCTTGGACTGCAGGAGAGTCATGACGCTCTCTCTACGTTGCAGATAGAGAAACCTACACACCAGGGAGAAAGCCTCGCGTTACTGTATGGAGTTACAGACAGAAGAACATGAAGTGAGGATTCCTCAGAAGAAATAAGGACATTTAAAAGCAAAATGGAAGGATGAGGTAAGTGAAGGAGGACTGCACTAAGGTAAAGAGAGGCCCGGAGCAAAAGAATAAAATGACAATAGGCGCAGGGCCGGCATGACGAGATTAACAGTTTATCCCATTGGTTTAGAAGCAGTGTAGGAGGGGAGAGGAGGTGATTAGTGCAGCATGGCCAACGTGGAGAGGCTTCTAGCCCAGCTTCGGGCGGAAGTGGCGACCTGGGGCGAAGACTGGCTCCAGGAGACCCTGGGGCCGGTGCTATCGGTGCCGGTGACTGAATCTACTGCCGCGGGGAGAGAGGGTGTGCGAGCTAGGAGGTTGTGGCCTCCTGAACGCTACTCTCCAGGCCCCTCCCCTCGAGCTTGGCTTGCCAGAATGTTGCTCTGCGTTTTTCTGCTACCAGGACGCTATAGGGTGTACAGGGGGACCGGGTGGCTGCGGTATGACGAGCAGTTCAGGCAGAGGAGGGCGGTCAGGCCAGACCTGCGTTGGGATCACAAGGACATCAGTCTGTGGATGAGGCTTTTGACTTCGGCGAGGGCCCCGAATCAGTTTTTTCAGGAGGGGGGGGGGGGGGGCGTTGGAACTACTTCCCCGGGACAATCGGTCGGAAAGAAAAAAGGGGTTTGTTGGCAGTACAACGAGGGCTCTTGTAAATTCGGGGGATCTTGCCGGTACAAACACGAGTGTTCCAGTTGCGGAGGTAGTCATACCCAGGCCAGATGTTTCAAGCAAGGGAAAGGGCGTGCCAGAGATTCTTCGCAGAAGTGGGAGGACGCCGGTGAGGGTGGAAAGGATGCGGCCGTTTTTCGGTAGGTATCCGAGGCGGTAAAACGTATTGGTAGGTGGAAGTCCAGGCGCTTCCAATTGTACATTCGCCCACAATTACTGGTAGGGTTGTTGTGAGTCTTGGGGCAGGATGTGGGGAACATGCATAGCTAGGTAGAAAGGAGTCACCGCTCCAGGTGGGATCACTAAATGGTTACAGGTGGTGCAGGATACCGAGGGTGCTGGCGGTGCACTAAGCAAAATGAAGACAAAGAAAAATGGATAGCCGCACTCCAAAACCTGATGGGTGGTCTTTTATTCAATAGACAGCATGTACAAAAATAGGGTCACAGCAGTAGAAACAAGGAACAGCCGACGCGTTTCGCACTGGATCAGTGCTTATTCAAGCCATGAATAAGCACTGATCCAGTGCGAAACGCGTCGGCTGTTCCTTGTTTCTACTGCTGTGACCCTATTTTTGTACATGCTGTCTATTGAATAAAAGACCACCCATCAGGTTTTGGAGTGCGGCTATCCATTTTTCTTTGTCTTCATTATGCATAGCTAGGTGTTGAGCGGTGATTCCTGAGGTTATTGTGGCTGTTTTCTTTTCTTTCTTTCAGGTGCAGGGCAAAGGCTGGTCTGGATCTTGGGCCACTCCTTTGTTTTCTGGGGGGCTAAGAGGGCTGACGTTTGGCCAGACGGTCGGCAGTTGGGTTTTTCCAGGCAGGAAGCCTGCATTCGCTGGCAGGGAATTCCGGGTATGATGTGGAGCAGAGTGTTTACAGAGGTGCAACGTTATGCACGTCTGGACAGACCAGCTGACGTTTTAGTTTTGCACGTGGGTGGAAATGATTTAGGAGTTAAGTCAATGCTGGACGTTGCGCGGGACATCTAGTCGGATTTCCTGTGGTTGCGTTTGGCATTTCCGGAAATGATTATAGTATGGTCTGACATGGTGGCTCGCACCACGTGGAGGTTGGCTAAGTCAGTAGAGGGCATCAATAGGGCTCGCAGAAAAATCAACAGGGATGTGGGTCGTTTTGTGATCAAGAATGGAGGGTTGGCGATTAGGCATTTAGAGCTGGAAGAGTATACCTGGAGATATCTGTGGGGGGATGGTGTGCATTTGAACGAGGTGGGAACTGATATGTGGGTCTTGGGGTTGCAGCAGGGCATTCAGCGAGCTCTGAGGGTGTGGAGGTGCGCACAAGGGTAAGGCTTTACCCTTGTGCGCTGGTGGCGGGTGTTGGTCTTTGCGGGGGAAGGAAGATACTGCAAAAGGTTGTGGTCAGGACGGATCGGTGGTATGGGTCCTGAGGGTGGTTATTGCATGTTTACTGAGGTTTAGCTGCAATCATTTAGTAATGGGTGGGCACTGCGGTCAGTGGTTGTCTCTGAGCCAGCTTGTCCGCTTGAGGCCTAGAACCAAATTGAGATGTACCGCAGTGCCATGTTTTTGATATATGTGTTTGGGGTCCCTGCAAAGACCAATGCTAGAATAGACAGATTATTTTATGACAGGTGTTATGTTATGTTATTTATGTTATGTTTTTTTCTTGAGTTGAATTTTGGAAAATATGTTAATGAAAATAAATAAGGCTGCTACGGCCTATTTTACTCCAAAACTGCAGTCCGGTCTCGTTATTTAGGTTAAGTAAGGGGGGGAGGGGTTTGGAGTGTTAAGAGGTTATGGCATATCGCAGCAATTGACAGCTGTTATCAGGGCCGATCCTAGGCAGGGTGCATGGTGTGCTCCGCACTCAGGCGCCGCAGAGGTGGGGGCGCCGAAGCTCCGAAGTGCTCCCCTCCCTCCTCCTTGTCTGTGTCCAGAGGCGGTGCGCATGTAGCGGGTGCTGCGGTTTCCCATCTCAATTGTTCTCTCCGCTGGCAACTGACAAGAGCGCATACCTCCCGCTGTCCCTGGAATCTGGGCTGGGTACCACAGCGGAGCCTAGTACTGGAATACGTTCCGGTACTAGGCTCCACTAATTAATTCTCTCCGGTGTGCATGAAGCAGTCTCCTGTCTGCCCCCGCCCCCCCCCCCCCCCTCTGCGTGTGTTGGCTCTTTTCCCATAGGCGGTGTGATGAGAGGCTTCTGGGTTGGCCGAAGCTGCTAACAATCATACCGTGGCCCTCCCAGAAATGCTCTCCGAGTGCCACCTTCCAAGTAACCAAAGATGCCACGTATGCCCCGCCCCCCTGTAATGTGCTTCTGCTCCCAGCGCACCCGAGCTACATGGATCTATTGGACAAGTACTGATCTATGGGGACACCTGATGTGGGGGGCTCTGATGGGGACACCTGCTGTGGGGGGCTCTGATGGGGGACACCTGCTGTGGGGGGGCTCTGATGGGGGACACCTGCTGGGGGCTCTAAAGAGGGACACCTGCTGTGGGGGGCTCTGATGGGGGACAGCCTGCTGTGGGGAGCTTTGATGGGGGACACCTGCTGTGGGGGGCTCTGATGGGGGACACCTGCTGGGGGGAACTCTGATATAGGACACTAATGAAGACTTCTTAAGGGACCATCTCTGTGTTTGAGTCGCGTAGCCATAGAAACATGTGTAAAGGAGAGGAGTTAGTAAGATGACCATGCCCATCTGGGGGCGCCAGAAATATTTCTGCAGCCAGGTGTCTGTGACCCAAGATCGGCCCTATCTGTTGTACAACAGTCAAGGAAGATATTTAGGAAAACAAATTGTACCTTTACAACCCCTTTAAAAATGAACTAAATAGTGTTTTTGATTTGTGGTGCTCGGATGTAGTGAAGATCCGCTTTAAAACCAGTCCTTTTACTGCCTGCTTGGATCTTCAACCTACAATTGTTGCTCAACCGTTGGGTTCCCCACTGTGTTGCTGCCATTCTTGCAGTCCAAAAAGTCTCCCCAGACAATGGATAGCATGTCAGCACACTGATAGAAGCATCGTCTGCTTTACAGGAGAGTAAAACTACAGACGTTGTCTATTATAAATGTAACTGCTTGAAAAGTTGCTTTTTGATCTTTCTAAAGGTCCATTCAGAGGTTGGGTCAAGACCCTGTTTGAGTTCTTTATCAGAATTCTTCACATGGATTTTTGGCGCACGTGTTTGGCGTTAATCAGTGAAGACTGACATATTCTTCTTTCTCAAAAAATGAAGAACATTTTGAAAGAAATGTAGTGACTCTCTCTGTTTAACCACTTGCCGCCCGCCATATAGCAAAATGATGGCGGCAAAGTGGTTTCAATATCCTGACTGGACGTCACATGACGTCTTCAGGATATTGAGCCCACGGGGGCGCGCATCGCGGTGATCATTGTTGCAGGGTGTCAGTCTGACACCCCACAACACCGATCTAGGTGAAGAGTCTCTGACAGAGACTCTTTACCACGTGATCAGCTGTGTCCAATCACGGCTGATCACGATGTAAACAGGAAAAGCCGGTGATCGGCTTTTCCCCACTCGTGTCTGTCAGACGCGAGTAGATGAGAGTCGATCAGCTGCTCCTCTGACAGGGGGGGTTTGTGCTGATCGATTATCAGCACAGCACCCCCGAAGATTCCCACAGGGATGCCACCAGACCACCAGGGATGCCCACCACAGGTATGCCACCCTAGACCACCAGGGATGCCCATCAGAAATAAATAATGGATGCCAATCAGTGCCCACAATGGATGCCAATAAGTGCCCACAATGGGTATCACTGATTGGCAGGCATTATTGTTTGACACTGATTGGCATCCATTAGTACAACACATTACAGTACAGCCGTGCCACCTATCAGTGCCCATCCATGACCATCCATGCCACCTATCAGTGCCCATACATGCCACCTATCAGTGCCCATCCATGACGCCTATGAGTGAGTGAGTGACTAACTTGTATAGCGCTACACATGTGAACTAAATCGCCTCAAGGCGCTTCTCCATCCGGTGTCATCCTAATCCTTCAGAAGAGGTGGGTCTTAAGTTTTTTTCCTGAAGGCCCGATGGTTTTCTTCCATGCGGATGTCCGTTGGTAGAGTGTTCCATAGCCGTGGTCCTTGGACTGCAAATCTTCGTTCTCCCTTTGATTTGTAGTTGTACTTGGGGATGTAGAGGAGGTTTTGGTTTGATGATCGGAGAGTGCGATGGGGGGTGTAGTGTTTTATTTTCTCGCATAAGTATTGAGGAGCCTTTCCTTGTGTGCATTTGTGGGTGAGGCAGAGGGTCTTGAATGTGATCCGATCCTTTACTGTTAGCCAATGAAGGGCCCTCAAGGATGGGGTGATGGATTCCCAGGGTTTCTTTCCTGTTACCAACCTAGCTGCTGTGTTCAGAACGACTTATAAGCGTGAGATCTGGTATTTTGGTAGTCCTTAATAGAGGGAGTTTGCGTAGTCGAGTCGAGAATTGATGATTTTTCCGACTACTACTGCGATGTGTCCTCTTCCGGGATAAGGGGCCTATCAGTGCCCATCCGTGTTGCCTATCCATGCCCTTCCATGCCGCCTACCCATGCCCATCCATGCTGCCTATCCGTGCCTCTTTTCGGTGCCCATCCATGATGCATATCAGTGCCACCTATCAGTGCCCATCAGTGCCGCATATTAGTACCCATCATCAGTGCACATCAATGCAACCTCATCAGTGCCACCTCATCAGTGCCCATCAGTGCCGCCTTATCAGTGTCCGTCAGTGCAGTACCATCAGTGCCCATCAGTGAAGGAGAAAACGTACTTATTTACAATGTTTTGTAACTGAAACAAAAAAAAAAAAACGTTTTTTGTTTTTTTTTTGAAATTTTCAGCCATTTTTTTTATTTTTTTAGCAGAAAATAAAAATGATGAGGTGATCAGATGCCATTAAAAGAAAGCTCTATTTGTGGGAACAAAATGATAAAAATGTAGTTTGGGTACAGTGTGTGTAGCATGACCGCGCAATTTTCATTCAAAGTGCAACAGTGCTGAAAGTTGAAAATTGGTCTGGACGGGAGGGTGTATAAGTGCCCTGTATGGAAGTAGAGTGACCACATTTCCAAACTACCATTCAGGGACACCCCCCTTCCCAAAAATCATCTTGTGCTATAACGAATCACAGCACAGTGATTGGACACAAGAGGGGGGGATTTATGATTTCTCCAATCACAAGCAGGGGGCGGGGATTGTGGTCCTCCAGGCATTCCCGGCCAGGACAAGTACTGTCAGTGAGTAAAGCAGTGATGTACCGGGTGGTGACTGTGTCAGTTTCATTCCGGGACACTGTATTGTCCTGGAATGAAGGTGCCCGGGACAGACCTGCAAAATGAGGGACTGTCCCAGGCAATACGGGACACGTGGTCACCCTATATGGAAGTGGTTAACAAGCCAGGTACTGGGTTCACATGCTGCTGACTTTTGCTGAATTGTTCAAACGGCCTTACAACATCTTCAGCAAAGTTTCCCAGATCTCCTCAGAGCACCAAAAACAGGAAATTGTGATTTGCAAAATGATTAAAAAAATGAAATTCCTCTAAGCCCGCTAATGAATAAACTGCTAAATACATTTAAGTAAAAGTTGCTCGTTGATGCCAAATTTTAGCATCTGGCAAAATATGATGGAAGGAGCTGTTAGGGAAGGGAGGATCGGATTTACGATCCCCCCACACTCGCTCCCCACTAGCTGTTAACTTTGTATTATTTTGCACACAACATGTGCGCTCACTAATGGATTTAACACTATTTGTTCTCATTTGCCAACGTCTCTTCCAATTCCGACACGATACATTTCATGGTGTAAACATAACACTTTCTTTTCTGCTCTTCTAGAGTTCGGTCTCTTAAGAGGGGCAATGTGTTCACGCTCTTTCTTGTTGTGATAGCAGGGTGGAACTTGAGTATGTTTTAGACCGTTTTCTGTTTCCCCAGAGAGCTGCAAAGTATATTACCCCGATATTAATGTAATCTCAATAACCTGGCTGAATTATAAAGCCGCTTTCAAAAAAAAAATGTTCTTGCTGAGATGATTTTGTAGGACGTTCAGTCTCTGGTTTCTCCTGCATAATTTAGATATAATTGTGTTTTGTCCTCACATGACTGTGTGAAAATGTGTATACTGAGCTAATGGCTAATATCCAAAGGAGGCCTGTTGGAGTCATTTGTCTCATTTGTCTAATTGCTTTTATTCTGATGGATATTGTCATATTGTAAGAATGTTCCTCCATATCTACAGCCAGAGCAATTCATGCTAATATTTAAACCTGGAAACCCTACACAATGACTCAATAACATCCTCCGTCTTGCAACAGTGGCTTACTGACATTGGGGGTCCTAGGGATACAATGACATTGGAACTTGGGGATTTCAGAACAGTGAGAGACCTACACTTAAGCCCTGTACAGACGATCGGACATCTGATGGAATCTAATCCGATGGATTTTTTTCATTGGCTATCCGATGAAGCTGACTTTCATCACTCTTGCCTACACACCATTGGTTCAAAATCCAATCGTGTCCAACACAGTGGCGTAAAACACTACGACGAGCTGAGAAAAATTAAGTTCAATGCTTCCGAGCATGCGTCGACTTGATTCTGAGCATGCGTGGATTTTTGACCGATGGATTTCCCCACAGACGATCGTTTTTTTCTATCGTTTTTTTAACCATAAGAAACATTTAAAACAAGTTCTATTTTTTTCACCGAACTGATCATGTGTACAGAGCTTTAAGGGTCATAGAACAATGATAGTGACACTTGGACCTTCTAGAATGATGACAGTGACAATTGAAGGTCATAAAGAAATTAGACATTTTGATGTCCTAGAATGATGACAGTGACACTTAAGGGTCATAATAGAACAAAGATAGTGACATTTGGATGTCCTAGAATGATGACAGTGACACATAGGGGTCATAGAACAATGACAGTAACACTTTGATGTCCTAGAATAATGACATCGGCACGTAAGGGTCATAGAACAATAACAGTAACACTTTCATGTCCTAGAATGATGACATTGACACTTGAGGGTCATTATTCTGACTCCGATTGTTGTGATAGCGATATATCTCTTGCTGAGACCTCTATGCCTGGCCTGTATAAGTAGATATACTCACTGTGGACAATCCTTGTCAGATAGCTGAACTCGTCAATACCGATTCATTCAAAAGAGGTGTTTATTCTTTAACTTCAGGGGTTACAGCAGATAACAGGAACAGCAGATGAATGGTAATAGTATTGTGCGGTCAAAAGATGATGCCTTTCCCAAGTACCGTGCAGATACATGTGTGTCCTTGTACATGGCTTGCTAGCTGAGGGAATGACACAGGAAGTACTACCCACAGGAAGTAGGGAGGGGCCTACATAAACTGGAAAATGTGGTAACTAATGAGGAATTACAGAGAACATGTACATTGCAAGAAAGGCCACTAGATGGCAGCATAGGATAACACATAGATTTAGCTATGAGAAAATAGTTAAGCAAACCACACTATATGAACTCTAATCTATATAACAATACTTATATTAACTGAGGCTATGCATCTCATATTCTATGCCCATATTGGGGCAGCACAGTCATAGAACAATAACAGTAACACTTTGATGTCCTAGAATGATGACATTGACACTTGAGGGTCATAGAACAATGACAGTGAAATTTGGATTTTCTAGAATAATAACAGTGACACTTAAGGGTCATAGAACAAAGTTAGTGAGTTCTGGATAGTGACACTTGAGGGTCATAGAACAATGACAGTAACACTTTGATGTCCTAGAATGACGACAGTGACACTGGAGGCTTATAATACAATGACAGTAAAATTTGGATCTTCTGGAATGATGAAAGTGACACTTGAGGGTCATAGAACAATTTCAGTGGCACTTTGATGTCCTAGAATGATGACATTGACACTTGAGGGCCAAAGAATGATTACAGTGATACTTTGATGTCCTAGAATGATGACATTGACACTTGAGGGTCATAGAACAATCATAGTAACACTTTGATGTTCTAGAATGATAATATTCTTGAGGGTAAAAGAAAAATTATAGTGACACTCTGATATTCTGGAATAATGACATTGACATTTGAGGGTCATAATAAAATGACAGTGACACTTTGATGTCTTATAACAGGGGAGCCCAACGAGTGGCCAGATGTTAAAATTTGGCATCAACTAACAACGTTTACTTAAATGTATTTATCAGTTTTCAACTGACAACTGACACTTGGGGACCCAGAATAAAGACACACTGACACTTGGGGACCCAGAATATTGACATACTGGGGACTATAACATTGACACACTGATACTTCGAAACATAGAACAAGAACACACTGACACTTGGAACCCATAGCACTGGCTTGCTGACACTCAGGGTTCCAGAATAATGATAAACTGACACTTTGGGGTCCAGCAGAAGGACACACTGAAACTTGAGGGTCCAGAACAATGACACCCTGATACCTGAAGACCCAGAACAATGACACACTGACAGTTGGGGTCCAGGACAATGACACACAGACACTTGGTGGTCCAGGACAATGACACACTGACACTGAGGACCAGGGCTTTTTTTCAGGGGGAACTTGGGGGAACTCAGTTCCACCACCTTTGGCTCAGACCCTTTGGTGCCTGCTCACCACAATCATTTGTAAACACAGACGTCTGTTTTCTGTGTTTACAATTGACAGCTCTGCACTCTTTGTGTAACCCCCCTGAACTCTGCACTCTGTATGTAATGCAATCCTGGTATTTAATGCCCCTTAAAGACCCTCCTACTGTTTGTGAAATTTGAACAGGGTCGTGGTTGAGTTCCTGCACCTATTTTCTGAGAAAAAAAGCTCTGCTGAGGACCCATAAAATTGATGTAGCGCCCCTATAATTTCAGTTAGGACGCTATTTAAATTTAGAGGGGGATGAGAGAATTACATTGCTCTCATCCATGTTTTTTTTGTACAAATTGTTCGGGCTGGGCTCCCTGTGGTCCCATTCTTTGTTCCGGGGATACACTTCTATTATTTGGTCGACAGGTGGCGCCAGAGGGTCCAGGCAGAAATCGCCTTTCCCCAGCAGCCAATTAGAGGGTGTTCTCCCTTGTGGGGCATGCTGGGGCAGGGTATTTCTGGGATTGATGCCATTATTCCGGGTCTTCTACCCCGGTCTTCTACCCGCAACAGGTAGCAGGTGTGGCACCCACCTTTAGGGTGTGCGCACATCACGGGCCCCGCTACTATGGCCGGGGGGCACGTGCCACGCGTAGTTCCAGACTCTGAGCCCTCCTGGCCCAGGGCAACTAAAGTTGCAGAGGGGCCCCAGTGACTTACTGGGACCCCACGCTTAGAGAAAGCTGGATGCTGTTCGGTGGGTAGTCGGTCTGAGGTGAACCCGGAGGCAGGTGATCCAATGGGATTTAGACAGAACCATCAGGGATCTGGGTGACCGGACACTAACGGGTTGTATGCTGCAAACTGTTAGTCAGGGACCCCAACTATTTACTGAGAGGATTCGCTTCAATTCCTGACCTTGAGTATTGGACCTGTGGCAGAGGCCTCTACTAATTCACTAAAGCCAAGTCGGTGGCAGAGACTTGTTCCTCCTCAGAGTTCACAGTGACACTCCGGCTGCCAGGTCTGTGAGGGAGGCCTGTCCGGGTGCACTGCACCCATCCCGGCTGGGGTGGTGACGAAAGCGAGTATAGTCATTGGAAGCACTGACACTTAAGGACCCATAATATTGACATACTTTTACCCATAACATTAACACACTGATACTTGAGGACATAGAACAAGGATACACTGACACTTGAGGACCTTTAACATTGACATGCTGACACATGGGCATTCCAGAACAATGACACACTGATACCTGAAGGCCCAGAACAATGACACACTGACACTTGGGTGTCCCGCAACAATGAAACTCTGCTACATGATGACCCATAACACTAAAACACTGAAACATGGGAACCCATAACATTAACACATTGACACTTGGGGTTCCAGAACAAAGACACATGACGTTGACACACTGACACTTAGGGACTCATGACATTGACATGTTGGCAATTGGGGGTTCCAGAATAATGATACAATGACAATTGGGGGTCCAGGACAATGACACTACGACAATTGGGGGTCAAGAACAATCACACACAGGCAATCGCTCGTCTCTCGGCTGCCCCCGCCGCCATCCTCGGTGAGGGAATCAGGAAGTGAAGCGTTGCGGCTTCACTGCCCGGTTCCCTACTGCGCATTTCCGAGCACCGCGACCCGTCCTTGGTGGTCCCCGCTCTCCTGGGAACAGTGTGGTGTGACTCCTGCTGGGGTCTATGCCCGTAAGTGGGTGCAAATACCTGTCTTAGACCCCTCTCCCCCCTGAAAAGTGCCAAATGTGACACCGGAGGGGGGAGGGTTTCGAAAAGCGGAAGTTCCATTTTGGGTGGAACTCCGCTTTAACCTGTATAACATAGTTACATATTTAGTCAGGTTGAAAAAAGACACAAGCCCATCTATTTCAACCAATAAAAAGGGGGGGAAAATATGCCCCAAAAATAATAATTATACAATCCCATATATACCCGATACCCACAGTTGATGCAGAGGAAATAAAAAAAACCTTTAGAAGAAGAGTAAACGTCTGGCTATACAAAGAGTTTCGCCTTCAGACTCTTTCACAAATGAGCGGTATTTATGCCGTCTCATCTTCCACTTCTGCTTTTTATATCTCATTAGACAATTCTTCAGGCCAAATACAGACAAATTTCGGAAACCGCCCAACAAATGATTCAATGAAGGAAACACAAGAATGCGTAGTAATTTGTCTCGAGCCGTCAAGGTGATTCGGGGGATCAGATGTATTGGTGGGAAATCAAACTTGCCACCAGTGATTATAAAATGCCGGGGTCTCGCTGTCTCTGGCATATCGCGGCAGACATCACCCCCTCCCCCACCCAGACAGGAAAAACAAGCCGCATTTGCCAAATGTCAATAAATGACACAGTACCGTTTATTAAAGATGTTGATAGAAAGCCCAAACTTTCAGCTCTCATTTCTATCAAATCGTAGACGTGAGATGGATCTGATAAGGGTTGTTTAAGTTGTTCTTGAATGGATGCCTGAGTGCGATCACCACGTTTACACAAGATAACCAGATTAGGCAGACATTTCCCCGGCTCTTCTAATCTTACATACATCTGACCCATCGGGACAATTTAGAGAAAACATATGAAGAAAGTTCAGCGCTGAATTAGACGCAGGTTCTGTTTATCTTTGACATTCCATTTGGTCTTCAAAATTAAGTTTAAAACAACCCGGTCATAACTTTCGCAGGAAGGATAATGAGGTTTTCTACGGCAACTTTCTGCTTTTGTCTTTTGGTGTTGAGTAGTTTGCACAACTGGGTACTTAGGAGCCCAAAATATTGGTGGCCCCTTTTATCTCAAGTCTGAGTTTGCCATTGCTTTAATTATACAAGTGCCAATGTGCTTCCATAGGTAATATCTCCAAGTGTCGGTGTGTCCTTGTTCTGGGTCTCCAGGTGTGGGTGTGCCAGTGTTCTAAAACCCCAAGTGTCAGTGTGTCATTGTTCTGGGCCTTCAGGTGTCAGTGTGTCTTAGTTCTGGGCCTTCAGGTGTCAGTGTGTCATTATTCTGGGCCTATAGGGTGACCAGACATCCTCGGTTTCAGGGGACAGTCTCTGGATTAATAACACTGTCTCCGGACCAAGTCTGTCCCCTGTTTTGTCACCAGATTGGATTTGAACAGGGGCTGGTGCAATTTCAAAGACACTGGGGTAGATTCACATAGAGATACGATGGTGTATCTACTGATACACCGTCGTATCTGTGAGATCCGATGCTCGGATCTATGCGGCTGATTCCTCGAATTAGGTTCCGCAAAGATCTCCCTTAGAGCCGACTGGTGTAAGTGAGTTACACTGTCGGATCTTAGGCTGCAATCTCCCGCCGTCCACTAGGTGGCGCTTCTGTTATTATACGCGACGAATATGCAAATGAGGAGAACCGCCGATTCAGAAACGAACGCCCGGCCGTCGCTTTTTTTTTACGTCGTTTGCGTTCGGCTTTTTCCAGCGGATAGTTACCCCTGCTATATGCGGGGTAAGTGCGGCGTATCCTATGTTAAGTATGGCCGTCGCGTCGAGTTTTGAATTTTTTACGTCGTTTACGTAAGTCGTTCGGGAATACGGCCATACGTTAATAGCGTTAACGTCGAAAACAATGACGTCCTTGCGAAGTCATTTGAGGCAATGCACGCTGGGAAATTTTGCATGCGCAGTACTATTGGCGCGGGGATGCGCGTGATTTAAATAGTAAACTCCCCCTAGCCGCGGAATTTGCATTCCGCCGGGGGATTTACGATCCGCCAGGGCAACTTACGAGGCAAGTGCTTACTGAATACAGCACTTGCCTCAAAAACTGGCGCAGGCGGATTGTAAAAAAGATAGATCACGCGGATCAAAAGATCCGCTGATCTACAGTATGTGAATCTACCCCAGTCAGTACAGAATAATAAAAAAAAAAAATTACACACCCGCCGCTCCTACTAGCACAGGGGGGTGTAATTTTTCCATTATCTGTGCCCCATTCTGATGATCATGTGCTGGTTAAAGCGGAGGGAATATTTCTTCAGTTTCGGGTGCCGGTCCATTCAGCTTCCCTCGCATGTTCTTCTGCCTTGGCTCAAGTCCAGGCCAGCCGCCCGCCTGCCTATCTCCTTACCTTCCCTGGCAAAGTGATCTTCCTCTGCTCCCCACCCAGTAGTGGCCAATACCCGGAGAGTAAGACTTGACAGATTGTGAGGCGGCGGGCAGAGAGTCGCTGATTGCCACCATTACTAGTAAAAAAAAAATGTCCCCTTATTTCATTTAAAAAATCTGGTCACCTTACTATAGGTGTAGGTGTGTCATTTTTCTGGAATGCCCAGGTGTCAGCATATCAATGTTATGGGTCCTCAAGTATCAGTGTATCCTTGTCCTCAAGTATCAGTGTGTTAATGTTATGGATCCCCAGTATGTCAATATTATGGGTCCTCAAGTATCGGTGTGTCCTTGTTCTGGGTCCTCAAGCGAAAGTGTGTCGATGTTATGGGTCCCCAGGTGTCAGTGTGTCATTGTTCTGGGTCTTCAGGTGTTTTTACGTCATTGTTTTAAACCTTCAAAAAGTCTGTGAGTGATTGTTCTTGACCCCCAAGTGTCATAGTGTCATTGTCCTGGACCCCCAATTGTCATTGTATCATTATTCTGGAACCCCCAATCGCCAACATGTTAATGTCATGAGTTCCCATGTTTTAGTGTTTTAGTGTTCTGGGTCATCAAGTAGCAGAGTTTCATTGTTGCAGGACCCCCAAGTGTCAGTTTGTCATTGTTCTGAGCCTTCAGCAGGCCCGGACTGGGACAAAAAATAGGCCTGGGCATTTTAGACTGAGCAGCCCGGGAGGGGGCGCGGCTGTGCTTGGCGGTGGTTAATGATGAGATGTGGTGCTCAAAATTTTTGGAGGGGTGCAAACAAACTGAAAAATACTGAAAAAAAAATATCAATTGCAGCCTCACTGTGCTATCAAATGCAGCCACTGTGCCCGTGAAATGCAGCCACTTGTGCTCGTCAAATGCAGCCACTTGTGCCCGTCAAATGCAGCCACTTGTGCCCGTCAAATGCAGCCACTTGTGCCCGTCAAATGCAGCCCCTGTGCCCGTCAAATGCAGCCCCTGTGCCCGTCAAATGCAGCCCCTGTGCCCGTCAAATGCAGCCACTGTGCCCGTCAAATGCAGCCACTGTGCCCGTCAAATGAAGTCACTGTGCCCGACAAATGAAGCCACTGTGCCCGTCAAATGCAGCCACTGTGCCCGTCAAATGCAGCTACTGTGCCCGTCAAATGCAGCCATTGTGCCCATCAAATGCAGCCACTTGTGCCCTTCAAATACAGCCACTTGTGCCCTTCAAATACAGCCACTTGTGCCCCATCTAATACGGCCACTTGTGCCCCATCTAATGCAGCCACTCCTGCCCATCAAATGCCGCCACTTGTACCCCGTCAAATGCATATGCCCGGTTTGCCCTATGGCCAGTCCGGGCCTGGCCTTCAGGTATAAGTGTGTCATTGTTCTGGAACGCCCAAGTGTCAGCATGTCAATGTTATGGGTCCTCAAGTATTAATGTATCCTTGTTCTATGTCCTCAATTATCAGTGTGTTAATGTTATGGGTCCCCAGTATTTCAATATTATGGGTCCTCAATGGTCGGTGTTTCCTTGTTCTGAGTCCCCAAGTGAAAAAATGATGATGTCATGGGTCCCCACTCCCCAGGTGTCAGTGTGTCATTGTTCTGGAATCTCCAAGTGTCAGAAAGTCTATCGATTGTTGATTGATGCGTGCAGGAGAGAGGGGGCGGCGCTCCTGCGCCCACTATGGACCACTAAGCCAGGTTTTCAATGAAGAGGTAGTTATTAACAAAAACATTTTTGTCACATAAAATCTTAAAGAAAATGTTTAATTTGCCTGAAATTCATTGATGAGTAAGAGAAAGGTCTTTTCAGCGCAGACAAGAGACATCTCATAAAATATGGAGGTGTAAGGATCTTTGAAGTGGTACAGTGCAGCCCCAGGGGGCGTACTTGGATTAACATTGGCGACCCGCAGCTTTCCGTGGTACAAATATCCGATGCACAGTCCTCCCTTTCATCTCCAGGTGGGTCACACAACTTGGCTGGTCAACAAAAGCAAACTTCTCCTCCGACATCGTCTTAGGAGGTCTGGCTGGTTACAACTAGTAAAGTCATCCCTCTTAATAAAGACGTATTCTTTCCAGAAACGCATATCCCCTGCATAAGTGTGCGACTTCCAGCCGAGCCTGACCTTTGCTACTGTTAACACAAACTCCTCCTGAATTAATTCTGGTGTTTTCTTGGTGGAGGTCCAGAAGATGCCAGCGTGTTCTCCATAACTCGGCTTTCCTCTGCAATTCATCTCTCCTGCTGCACAGCCTACATGAAGTTTGCTTATTATTTTGAAATGGATGAGACAGGCCTGCAGGATTAGAACTCATTTGTTTTTTCATAATGTTCACACAAGTGATGAGAGGAACAGCAAAGCCTCAGATTACATCCTTATTAATTCAAGATGGAAAACCATTTGTCAAGCAGCCAGTTTAACGTCTTGGGTGTGTGGAGAAGTCCCAGCGCTCTGTGATGTCTCTGGGGGGGCACTTTCTTTGGTTCTGGAATCGAGCCGAGGGACCGAACAAATGTTCCAGGCTGTGTGCACGTGTCTGCAGCGCTGCAAATGCTAAATTGGGGGAATTAGCTAGGAGATAGCATTGGGAGTCTGGACTAAACTGCAACATCATGGATCATCTGATGTATCATGGGATAACTGATTCATTATGGGCTAAGTGCTGTATCATGGGCTAACTATGTTATCATGGCCCAACTGCTTCATCATGGTCTAATCGGTTTATCATGGCCTAGCTACTTTTTCATGGGCTAAGCATTGCTGTCTTAAAGGAGTTGTAAAGGAAACATTTTTTTGCCTAAAATTAATGTCTGCAAGGTAGACAGACAGAATAGTATAATGATTCTGTTAAAAAAAACAAGTAAATACCTATGTAGCGCCTGTGTACTTTCAGTACAGGTGCTGTTCCTAAATTTAAGGGAGATGAGAGAGTTATTTGGCTCCCATCCAGTAATTTATCTAAATTGGGTCTCTGTTTCAGCTAGGCTGTGCTGTGGGCTCATCCTGTTGTCCCTGGGGTGATGTTGCACCCCGGGGCGATAGGTGGCAGCAGTGGAGTTCAGACTGGGGTGTCTCTTGCCAGCAGCCAATCAGGAGGGGTTTTCCCTCGCGGGGCATGCTGGGGGAGAGTACTTCTGGAACAGACGACATTGGGTGGGGTCTTCTGGTTTCTGGTGCGGCACCCACCTTTAGGGTGACCATACATCACTGCGCCCCGAGCGTTATGGCCTACCTGGCCGGGGCGTGCGTGCTACGCGAAGTGCCTGGTTTCGGGACCATGTTGGCCTGGAACAACTGAAGTTGTAGCGGGACCCCAGTGATCGTTTGGGGTCCTATCTTGAAGATCCCAAGCGAGTTTAGCTGTTCGGTGGGGACCCAGTTGAAGAGTACCAATGAGAGGCTGGTAATCCAACAGCACTGGAGCGAACCATTGAGGATCAAGGTGGCCGGACACTGAGAGGTTGGATGTCAGCAACCTGTCAGTCTGTGACCAACTAAGAACTAATTATGGTCAGATTCAGGTGCTAAATTCACTAAGGAAGATTTACCTTAATGATCTATGTTCTAGGGAAGGGTCTGTGGCAGAGGCCTGTTTTCCCACAAGTTTCCAAGTGATACCCTGGCTGCCAGGTTGGTGTGAGAGGCCTTTATAGGTACACTACACCCACTCTGGCTGGAGTGGCGAAGAAAGCAAAGTGTCGCTTGAAGCAGGACTGCTTCTGCTACTCGTAGGCCTGAATCTGTTACTCTTCTCATCCATCTTTTTCTTATTCACCTCAAGTTTAATGTTTTACCGTGTTGGGTAAAATAAAGCACAAGAAAAGACATCTATCGTTTGGACATTCCATTACTGCTGCTGCTCTCTCTTTAACTACCCTAGATATCGAAGCCATAGAGGTAACAGACCGACCCAAATCTATCCAGCGGCTCCTGCGGGGGTCAGCGCTACACCTATTAAATTCCTTCATCTATATCGCCTCCGGCATTTTAGTTTCTGTTCTCTCATTCACTTCCTGGTTTGCGGCACTCGTTCATGTAAGAACTACATTTCCCAGTATGCATTGCGGCACGCCCAGTAATCCACACCTCCTTGAAGTCTCTAACGCGTAGAGAGTGTCCTGCCGCACATATGTAGTTCCCAGGAGGGGGGCAGCACATCACTGTCCACCGCAGTAAAGCCTCCCTTCACAGTGGTTAGTAACAATCAGACAAGCAGGTAGTGAACAGAACAGAGAAGAAATAGAGCAACTTCTGAGCAAAAACAAATACAAGAGATTGTCAGGACTGGGCACATGCTGTAGGACAGGGGACTCCAAACGTTCTAAACAAAGGGCCAGTTTATTGACCTTCAGACTTTAGGGGGGCCGGACTATGGCCAGCGGTAGTGGAAATTTTCTTGGCATCAGTGGGAGTAAACATCGCCATAATTGGTATTGGGAGAGAAGCAGTACCCTATCATCAGCAGGAATAGTGCCCCGTCATTGGATTAATTGGAAGGAACGGTGCCCCTTTATTGGTATCATTAGGAGGGGAGGAATAATACACCATCATCTGTATCATTTAAAAGCAATAATGCCCCATCATTAGTATCAGTGTGAGGAATGGTGTCCCATTATTGGTGTCAGTGGGAGATATTGTGCTTCGTTGCTGGTATCAGTTGGCAGAATCGTGTCTTGTACCTTGGGAAGTAGTGACACACGGGTTACATAAAGGCAGACGAAGGACCACATCCGGCCCCAGGGCCGCAGTTTGGAGACCACTGCTGTAGGAGATGGTCAAAGACTGTGAAAATCCTATAGTAGTTGTTGGAGACTAGGGATATGCTTCAAGAGACAGTCATAGAATGGGATACATATTACTCAAGGCTGATTGAACTCACTGCTGTAACCCCAAGGGCTGCACAGAATGTGCCAAAAGGCCCCCAGAGAAGCAGGTTGGTCACCGGGGGGGGGGGGGGGGGGGGTCTACAGGCTCTGTTATGATATAACAGCTACATCATGGGCTAACTGCTTTTTCTTGGGGGAGAAAGGAGGGAGTTCCCCATTGGGGTTTTTAGGCAGCAATCAAATGATCAAATAATCAGGGTAAGGATGAGTAATGGAAACGGCGTACAAGAATAGATATGAGTAGAAAAGGTATATTTTAATGGGTAAAAATACATAAAATACAAATTGGCTCTGGTATTGTGTACATTAAAAGCAACTGCACATGGGGTATGCACCAAATGAACATGACAGACAATTAACGTAAATGGTTAACTATTAAGTCAAGTGTATACTGACGCGTTTCAACCCTTCGATGGGTCTTCTTCAGAGAATTAGATGCAACTGTAACAACATACATAACAGTAAGAAATAAAAAATCTTTCACATTTAAATATTAACACATACGTATCTTTATCTAAGTATAGTTACCCATTCACAATGTGCAGTTTGGATTATGTACAGGGCCAGAGTCAGTCCACAGACAGATTCCTGGATGGATACCACCGAGACTGGGGGGGCCAGCTCACCACCAATGCCCACCAAAGTATAGTAGGGGGGGCCTACAAGGGCTCCAGCATACGTATGTGTTAATATTTAAATGTGAAAGATTTTTTATTTCTTACTGTTATGTATGTTGTTACAGTTGCATCTCTGAAGAAGACCCATCGAAGGGTTGAAACGCGTCAGTATACACTTGACTTAATAGTTAACCATTTACATTAATTGTCTGTCATGTTCATTTGGTGCATACCCCATGTGCAGTTGCTTTTAATGTACACAATACCAGAGCCAATTTGTATTTTATGTATTTTTACCCATTAAAATATACCTTTTCTACTCATATATATTCTTGTACAACGTTTCCATTACTCATCCTTACCCTGATTATTTGATCATTTGATTGCTGCCTAAAAACCCCAATGGGGAACTCCCTCCTTTCTCTTTCACTACAGGGGTGAGCAGCACTTTCCCTACCCCCATTGTGTCTTATTAATTTTTTCATTTTAACTGCTTTTTCTTGACCTAAGGCCCCATGCACATGAGACGCTGGTAAACGCATGTTGAGAGGCAGTTGGACACTTTTTTTCAACTGCCCCTGAACACATTCAATGTTATCCTATGTGTCCATGTACATTGTACACAGTCACGTTTATTGCAGTTTTTAGGCAGTTGCGTTTATCCTCGTTTTTCCAGAAGCAAACAAATGAGTTCAGACGCAAACGTTTTTGCGTTTCAGATGCAAAACGCCGCAAAACGCGGTATCAGCGTTTTGCCGCGATTTCGTTTATGGGCGTTTTTAAAGGTGACCTATTTTTTTTACATTAGAAATCTCAAAAATGATGGCAAATGATGAAAAACCATAAAAAAACTTAATTTTTTTTAATTGCTTGCATTGCATTGTGGACAATCCACAACTTGTGGTAGGTGACGTGGCCAATGGACAATCCACAACTTGTGGCAGGTGACATGGCCAGGTGACATGGCAAGTGGACAATCCACAACTTGTGGCAGGTGACGTGGCCAGGTGACGTGGCCAGTGGACAATCCACAACTTGTGGCAGGTGACGTGGCCAGGTGATTTGGCAAGTGGATAATCCACAACTTGTGGCAGGTAATGAAGCAAGGTGACGTGGCAGGTAATGTGACCAGGTGACGTGGCAAGTGGACAATCCACAACTTGTGGCAGGTGATGTGGCCAGGTGACATGGCCAGTGGACAATCCACAACTTGTGGCAGGTGACGTGGCCAGGTGATTTGGCAGGTGGATAATCCACAACTTGTGGCTAGGTGACAAGGCCAGGTGATTTGGCAAGTGCACAATCCACAACTTGTGGCAGGTGATGTGGCAAGTGACGTGGCCAGGTGATGTGGCAAGTGGACAATCCACAACTTGTGGACAGATGACATAGCAGGTGATGTGGCCAGGTGATGTGGCAGGTGATGTGGCAAGTGGACAATCCACAACTTGGGTCCAGGTGACATGGCCAGGTGATTTGGCCAGGTGACGTGGCCGGTGATAAGGCCAGGTGACGTGGCCGGTGATGAGGCCAGGTGACGTGGCCAGTGGACAATCCACAACTTGTGGCAGGTGACATGGCCAGGTGACATGGCAAGTGGACAATCCACAACTTGTGGCCAGTGATGTGGCCAGGTGACGTTGCCAGTGGACAATCCACAACTTGTGGCAGGTGACATGGCAAGTGGACAATCCACAACTTGTGGCCAGTTGATGTGGCAGGTGACGTGGCCAGTGGACAATCCACAACTTGTGGTCAGGTGACGTGGCCAGGTGACATGGCAAGTGGACAATCCACAACTTGTGGCAGGTGAAGTGGCAGGTGACGTAGAAAGTGGACAATCCACAACTTGTGGCCAGGTGACATGGCCAGGTGACGTGGCAAGTGGACAATCCACAACTTGTGGCAGGTGATGTGGAAAGTCCACAACTTGTGGCAGGTGAAGTGGCCAGTGGACAATCCACAACTTGTGGCCACGTGACGTGGCCAGGTGACATGGCCAGGTGATGTGGACAGGTGACGTGGCCAAGTGACATGGCAAGTGGACAATCCACAACTTGCGGCAGGTGACGTGGCCAGTTGACATGGCAGGTAACGTGGCCAGGGTACATGGCCAGTGGACAATCCACAACTTGGCGTTTTGCGTTTTCGCGTTTCAGACGCAAAACGCCGCAAAACGCGGTACCGGCGTTTTGCCGCGATTTCGTTTATGGGCGTTTTTAAAGGTGACCTATTTTTTTTACATTAGAAATCTCAAAAATGATGGCAAATGATGAAAAACCATAAAAAAACGTAATTTTTCTTTAATTGCTTGCATTGCATTGTGGACAATCAACAACTTGTGGCAGGTGACGTTGCCAATGGACAATCCACAACTTGTGGCAGGTGACATGGCCAGGTGACATGGCAAGTGGACAATCCACAATTGGTGGCAGGTGACGTGGCCAGTGGACAATCCACAACTTGTGGCAGGTGACGTGGCCAGGTGATTTGGCAAGTGGATAATCCACAACTTGTGGCAGGTAATGAAGCAAGGTGACGTGGCAGGTAATGTGACCAGGTGACGTGGCAAGTGGACAATCCACAACTTGTGGCATGTGATGTGGCCAGGTGACATGGCCAGTGGACAATCCACAACTTGTGGCAGGTGACGTGGCCAGGTGATTTGGCAGGTGGATAATCCACAACTTGTGGCTAGGTGACAAGGCCAGGTGATTTGGCAAGTGCACAATCCACAACTTGTGGCAGGTGATGTGGCAAGTGACGTGGCCAGGTGATGTGGCAAGTGGACAATCCACAACTTGTGGACAGATGACATGGCAGGTGATGTGGCCAGGTGATGTGGCAGGTGATGTGGCAAGTGGACAATCTACAACTTGGGTCCAGGTGACATGGCCAGGTGATTTGGCCAGGTGACATGGCCGGCGATGAGGCCAGGTGATGTGGCCAGTGGACAATCCACAACTTGTGGCAGGTGACATGGCCAGGTGACATGGCAAGTGGACAATCCACAACTTGTGGCCAGTGATGTGGCCAGGTGACGTTGCCAGTGGACAATCCACAACTTGTGGCAGGTGACATGGCAAGTGGACAATCCACAACTTGTGGCCAGTTGATGTGGCAGGTGACGTGGCCAGTGGACAATCCACAACTTGTGGTCAGGTGACGTGGCCAGGTGACATGGCAAGTGGACAATCCACAACTTGTGGCAGGTGAAGTGGCAGGTGACGTAGAAAGTGGACAATCCACAACTTGTGGCCAGGTGACATGGCCAGGTGACGTGGCAAGTGGACAATCCACAACTTGTGGCAGGTGATGTGGAAAGTCCACAACTTGTGGCAGGTGAAGTGGCCAGTGGACAATCCACAACTTGTGGTCACGTGACGTGGCCAGGTGACATGGCCAGGTGATGTGGACAGGTGACGTGGCCAAGTGACATGGCAAGTGGACAATCCACAACTTGCGGCAGGTGACGTGGCCAGTTGACATGGCAGGTAACGTGGCCAGGGTACATGGCCAGTGGACAATCCACAACTTGGCGTGGCCAGGTGACGTGACCAGGTGATGTGGCCAGGTGACATGGCAGATGATGTGGCAAGTGGATAATCCACAACTTGTGGCCGGTGACATGGCCAGGTGACGTGGCAAGTGGACAATCCACAACTTGTGGCAGGTGATGTGGAAAGTCCACAACTTGTGGCAGGTGAAGTGGCCAGTGGACAATCCACAACTTGTGGTCACGTGACGTGGCCAGGTGACATGGCCAGGTGATGTGGACAGGTGACGTGGCCAAGTGACATGGCAAGTGGACAATCCACAACTTGCGGCAGGTGACGTGGCCAGTTGACATGGCAGGTAACGTGGCCAGGGTACATGGCCAGTGGACAATCCACAACTTGGCGTGGCCAGGTGACGTGACCAGGTGATGTGGCCAGGTGACATGGCAGATGATGTGGCAAGTGGATAATCCACAACTTGTGGCCGGTGACATGGCCAGGTGACGTGGCAAGTGGACAATCCACAACTTGTGGCCGGGTGACGTGGTCAGGTGATGTGGCAAGTGGACAATCCACAACTTGTGGCAGGTGATGTGGACAGGTGACGTGGCAGGTGACATGGCAAGTGGACAATCCACAACTTGCGGCAGTTGACGTGGCCAGGTGACATGGCAGGTGACGTGGCCAGGTGACGTAGCCAGTGGACTATCCACAACTTGTGGCCACGTGACGTGGCCAGGTGACGTGGCAGGTGATGTAGACAGGTGACGTGGCCAAGTGACATGGCAAGTGGACAATTCACAACTTGCGGCAGGTGACGTGGCCAGGTGACATGGCAGGTGACGTGGCCAGGGTACATGGCCAGTGGACAATCCACAACTTGTGGCAGTTGGCATGGCCAGGTGACGTGGCAGGTGACGTGGCCAGGTGATGTGGCCAGGTGACATGGCAGTTGACGTGGCAAGTGGACAATCCACAACTTGTGGCAGGTGACGTGGACAGGTGACGTGGCAGGCGACATGGCAAGTGGACAATCCACAACTTGCGGCAGGTGATGTGGCCAGGTGACATGGCAGGTGACGTGGCCAGGTGACGTAGCCAGTGGACTATCCACAACTTGTGGCAGTTGGCATGGCCAGGTGACGTGGCAGGTGACATGGCAAGTGGACAATCCACAACTTGCGGCAGGTGACGTGGCCAGGGTACATGGCAGGTGACGTGGCCAGTGGACAATCCACAACTTGTGGCAGTTGGCGTGGCCAGGTGACGTGGCAAGTGGACATTTACAACTTGTGTCAGGTGTTGTGGTCAAGTGACGTGGCAAGTGGACAATCCACAACTTGTGGCAGCTGATGTGGCAGGTGACGTGGACAGGTGACGTGGCCAGGTGACATTGCAAGTGGACAATCCACAACTTGCGGCAGGTGACGTGGACAGGTGACGTGGCCAGGTGACATTGCAAGTGGATAATCCACAACTTGCGGCAGGTGACGTGGCCGGGTGACATGGCAGGTGACGTAGCCAGTGGACAATCCACAACTTGTGGCAGTTGGCATGGACACGTGACGTGGCAAGTGGACATTTACATCTTGTGGCAGGTCACGTGGCCAGGTAATGTGGCAAGTGGACAATCCGCTGCTTGTGGCAGGTGATGTGGCAAGTGTCGTGGCAATTGGGGGTGTGCAAAGCACACCGCCATCTTGCCTTGTGCTCTAAAGCACATTTCCCATCTTAAATGAAATAATGCCATGTTTAAGCTAAAAGATTTACTCACCATATATTCCCTGCCATTCATCCAGTAAGCAGACACCATACAAGCCTGTTCTCAAGTTACCATCCTTGCCATCAATCCCCCTCCAGGGCTGAGCATGGCTGCTTTTATTTACACAAAACAGGAAGTCATCGCCAGTAAGTCGTCTCCCCCCATGGGCGTCGGCATCACCAGATGTCTTCTTATACACAGCAAACACCATAACAAAACATTCCCTCTGACAGGAAGTGCCATTGAATACATGAATAGAATAGAATACAATGAATACAAGTACATACAGAAATAATACAATAACCAATGAACACAGTTCCTGATAAGGGGAGCCTATATGCAGCTGTATGCTCATACAATCATATTTATGTTGATCAGACACAAAGATGGCAAAAGCACACATCCGCTAAACCAATAGTGTGCCTGCAAAGTGACGCATCACGCAGGCGAATACTCACTCTTCAAGCACCCGTCTCCAAGTCAGGAAGTGCATCTCAACCAGCCTCAGACTGCCCCAATCAGTTCTAATTAGAGCGGGTTGGGGAAGTGTCAAGACTGGGTGCCAATTATGACAATACATATTAAATACATCTTCAAATTTCCACCACACAAGTGACACGCTAAATACAAGTATACTGCTGCTCTCTTAGCTGCTACTCACTCTGGTCTCACAAAATGGCTGAAATGGTTAAATAATACTGTTTTTTGAGCTTAGGGAGGGTCTTATGATGTTTCTTAAACAAACGCTTATAAAGGCAAACGCGGTAAAACGCCGCAAAAATCTTAAACGCCGGTTTTAGCCTTTAAAAACGTGTGTTTAGTAGAGTTTGCACCGGCGTCCTGTGTGCATGGGGCCTAAATGATTTATTTTGATATAATGCTTCATCATGGTATCATTACTTTTCCATGGGCTAAGTGCTGCATTATGTGCTGTTTGATTTTGCCCTAACTGCTTTATCATGAGCTAACTGCCATACCGTGGACCATCAGTGTTCCCCTTACATCAAGACCCTCATCAAATTCCCCCTTACATCAAAGTTTGCCCTTACATTCGGGTTCCCATCAGAGTCCCCCTTACATCAAGAAACCAATCAAGGTCCTCATCAGAGTTCTCCTTGCATCCCTATCAGAGCAACCCATACATCAGGGTCCCTTTTTGAGTCACCCCTTACATCAGGGTCCTCATCAGAGCCACATTAGATCTGAGTTCCCACCAGAATCCTTCTGGATATTAGGGTCCTCATCAATGCCCTTCTTATATCAGACCCCCCATCAGTGTCTTCCCTATATCAAAGCCCTCATCAGTGTTCCCCCCCCACTTACATCAGGATCCTCATAAGAGCCTCCCTTACATCAGGGTCCCCTTCAGAATACACCCTTGCATCAGGGTCCC
Organism: Rana kukunoris; assembly: GCA_029574335.1. Classification (NCBI taxonomy): domain Eukaryota; kingdom Metazoa; phylum Chordata; class Amphibia; order Anura; family Ranidae; genus Rana; species Rana kukunoris. The sequence continues at coordinate 153,643,589 of CM056059.1, read as the reverse complement.
CATTAATGGACACCTAATATCAAGGTCCTCATCGGAGTACTTCTTACATCAGGGTCCCCCCTTACATCAGAGTCCCCATCAGAATCCTTCTGGATATTTGGGACCTCATCAAAGTCCTTCTTATATCAGACCCCCCATTAGTGTCTTCCCTATATCAAAGCCCTCATCAGTGTTCCCCCCACTTACATCAGGATCCTCATCATTGCCTCCCTTACATCAGAGTCCCCTTAAGAATACCCCCTTGCATCAGAGTACCCATTAATGGACCCCTAATATCAATGTCCTCATCAGAGTACCCCTTACATCAGGGTCCCTATCAGTGTTCCCCCTTACATCAGAGTCCCCATCAGTGCCCCTTTTATATTAAGGTCCTCCTCAAAGCCCCCTTATATCCGGGTCCCTTTCAGTGCCCCCTTATATGAAGACCCTTATCAGAATCCTCCTTAAAACAGAGTCTACCCTTACATCAGGGTCCTCATCAGGGCCCTCCTTACTTCAGGGTTCCCATCAGAATCCCCCCTTACATCAGGGTCCCCATCAGAATTCCCCCTTTACATCAAGGTTCCCATCAGTGTCCCCCTTATATCAAGACCCTCATAAAATTCCGCCTTACATCAAAGTTTCCCCTTACATTCGGGTTCCCATCAGAGTTCCCCTTACATCAAGAAATCAATCAAGGTCCTCATCAGAGTTCTCGTTGCATCCCGATCAGAGCAACCCATACATCAGGGTCTCTATTTGAGTCGCCCCTTACATCAGGGTCCTCATCAGAGCCACATTAGATCCGAGTTCCTATCAGAATCCTTCTGGATATTAGGGTCCTCATCAAAGCCCTTCTTATATCAGACCCCCCCACCAGTGTCTTTCTTATATCTCATCAGCGTCCCCCCCCCCCTTACATCAGGATCCTCATCAGAGCCTCCCTTACATCAGGGTCCCCTTCAGAAAAACCCCTTGCAACAGAGTCCCCATTAATGGACCCCTAATATCAAAGTCCTCATCAGAGTACCCCTTACATCAGGGTCCCCAACAGTGTTCCCCCTTACATCAATATCCCCATCAGTGCCCTTTTTATATCAAGGTCCTCCTCAGAGCCCCCTTACATCCGGGTCCCTTTCAGTGCCCCCTTATATGAAGACCCTTATCAAAATCCTCCTTAAATCAGAGTCTATCCTTATATCAGGGTCCTCATCAGGGCCCTCCTTACTTTAGGGTTCCCAGTAGAATCCCCCCTTACATCAGGGTTCCCTCCGTGCCCCCCTTCTATCAGAGTTCCCATCAGAATACTCTCTTACATCAGGGTCCCCATCAGAATTCCCCTTTTACATCAAGGTTCCCTTCATTGTCCCCCTTATATCAAGACCCTCATCAAATCGCCCCTTATATCAAAGTTTCCGCTTACATGAGGGTTCCCATCAGAGTTCCCCCTTAAATCAAGAAACCAATCAAGCCCCCCATCGGAGTTCTACTTGCATCCTGATCAAAGCAACCCAATACATCAGGGTCCCTATTAGAGTCCCCCCTTACATCAGGGTCCTCATCAGGGCCCCATTAGTTCAGAGTCCCCATCAGAATCCTTCCTTACATCAGGGTCCTCATCAATGCCCTTCTTATTTTAGGGCCCCCATCAGTGTCTTCCCTATATTTAAGCCCTCATCAGTAACCCCCCCCCCCCTTTACATCAGGATCCTCATCAGAGCCTCCCTTACATCAGGGTCCCCTTCAGAAAAAAAAAACCTTGCATCAGGACCCCCATCAATGCCCACTAATATCAAGGTCCTCACCAGAGTCCTCCTTATATCAAGGTCCCCACCAGAGTACCCCTTATATCAAGGTTTTCATCAGAGAACCCTTTATATCAAGGTCCCCATCAGAGTACCCCTTATATCAAGGTCCCCATCAGAGTACCCCTTATATCAAGGTCCCCATCAGATTACTCCTTATATCAAGGCCCCCATCAGAGTACCCCTTATATCAAGGTCCCCATCAGAGTAACCCTTATATCAAGGTCCCCATCAGAGTACCCCTTATATCAAGGTCCCCATCAGAGTACCCCTTATATCAAGGTCCCCATCAGATTACTCCTTATATCAAGGTCCCCATCAGAGTACCCCTTATATCAAGGTCCCCATCAGAGTAACCCTTATATCAAGGTCCCCATCAGAGTAACCCTTATATCAAGGTCCCCATAAGGGGGGCTGGGCCGGGGGGTAGGGTGACAATTGCCTCCCAGGCCGCCCTAACTTATGTTCAAAATGCCCACTACCATTTTATTTTTATTCTGGTCTTGGAAGTCAGGCCGACCACTAGCTGTTGCATTCCAGGAGTTGTAGTCCGCGCTCAAGCTCCAGGTGGGTGGAAAACAGAGCAGCGCAGAGGAAACTACAACTCCCTGAGACTGGATTCTTGAAAGCAGGCAGATGCAGGGCATGCCAGGGAGTTGGGCTGCAGGACTGGGCGCTGGCTGCAACTTGACCCCAGGACCAGGAGCCCCCCTCCCAGGAGGCCGTGGCATGCAAGGACTTGCTGAGCTGAGATAACTGAGGTGTGAGACCCTGACACCACTAGCTGATCCCCCCCCCCCATACACCCCATGTAACCTGCCCCAGTGATCAAGCAGCATTGATGGGCACTTGAGATGGCTGCCCTGATGGGCACTGGTGAGACTGCATTGAAAAAACAGGTGGGCCATGGATGGTGAGCTGATTCAGCGGTTCAATGGTCCACTTGACTGGACTTGCCCCCCAGGCTTAAGGCTGTCAGCCCTCTTCTGCCCATCAGAGTACCCCTTATATCAAGGTCCTCACCAGAGTACCCTATTCCATCAGATTGAAGCAGAGATCCTAGGCACCCGAATCCTCAGTGCACATTTAGGATGACCCTAGCTGCAGGCCATATAAAATCATGTAGCGGGCTGGGTCCGGCCCACGGGCCTTAGATTCGAGACCCCTGCTCTAAGCAATGTAGCAGATTTCATTAATGTCTGTGATTATTGGCAGAATGTTGGGTTCCATGAGAGATATAAGATGCCGGTTCGTCATCCCACCTGCCAGCGACCACACAAAGCAGCAATAAGTGTCTTGAAATTATCCGGCCCATGATATGGAGGAGATGACACATGGCTCTGGTTTATGTCTTGTACGGGGTCACCGAGGGGTTCAGCTGTATCTCCATTCGCCCTCTTTTAATATTTTGAGTCGCTGTCTGACAAAGGGAGCGCGGGGGGTTACGAGCGTCTGTCCGCACAAAGAAATAAAGAAGGAATGTGACAGCCGATCTATCTCCCCTTCATGTCGATGTGACGGATAATTTCCAGGAAGACTCCTCATAATAATACCGCAGAGGAGACAGCTACAGCGGAGATATGACACTCCGTCAGATCCCAATATTAGATAAGGCTGGAGCCGGGGAGCCATCACAGCGTCCTCTGACTAATGACTTCTTGTAAAAAGAACAGACACATTCGATTAGATGACATCAAATGGCCACTGCGGACGGTTCGGAGCGCACTGTGCGGGCGCCATTACTACGTGCGCGGTGCTGGTTGTGGAGACAAAGGGGGAAAGTCACAGAGAACCTCACTCCTCACAATTCCAACACTTCCATCTTTATTTAGTAATTGTGTCAAAGTTACAAAGACATCATGAACTTGCACACCGGTTCCTTTGTTTCTGTGCATAGCACTTGGAAATCAGGGCCGATCCTACGGTCACAGGTGTCTGGGTGCAGAATTATTTGTGACGCCCCCATGTGGGCGTGGTCATTTTTACTAACTCCTCCCCTAAGTGAAAATGTCCAAATTGGACCCAAAGTGTCAATATTTTGTGTGGCCACCATTATTTTCAAGCACTGCCTTAACCCTCTTGGGCATGGAGGTCACCAGAGCTTCACAGGTTGCCACCGGAGTCCTCTTCCACTCCTCAATGACAACATCACGGAGCTGGTGGATTTTATAGACCTTGCGTTTGAGGAGACCCACAGATGATCAACAGGGTTTAGGTCTGGACACATGCTTGGCCAGTCCATCACCTTTACCCTCAGCTTCTTTAGCAAGGCATTGGTGGTCTTGGTGGTGTGTTTGGGGTCATTATCATGTTGGAATACTGCCCTGCGACCCAGTCTCCGAAGGGAGGGGATCATGCTCTGCTTCAGTATGTCACAGTACATGTTGGCATTCATGGTTCCCTCAATGATCTGTAGCTCCCCAGTTCCGGCAGCCCCAGACCATGGCACACCCACCACCATGCTTGACTAGGATGACCACATTTTCAAACTACCATTCAGGGACACCCCCTCTTCCCAAAAATCAGCTTGTGCTGTAACGAATTTACAGCACAGTGATTGGACACAAGAGGCGGGATTTATGATTTCTCCAATCACAAGCAGGGGGTGGGGATTGTGCTCCTCCAGGCATTCTCGACCAGGGCAAGTACTGTCAGTGAGTAAAGCCCCAGGGGTAGTGGTTGGCCCCAGTGATTGGCCCCAGGGGTAGCTGTGTCAGTTGCATTCCGGGACACTGTATTGTCCTGGAATGAAGGTACCCGGGACAGACCTAAAAAAGGTGGGACTTGTGACAGACTCGGACCCTCTTTTGTCTAAAATCATCCTATGTCCACTAGGGGCATAGGATGACTGAGAAATTATATCTTGAACTACCTGAGATGGGATTATTATGTAATTATTATCCACAATATATTCCAGGATATCTGTAAAGAACTATTTACTGGTTGTTGATTCTGAACTCAACGGGTTAATTATAAGAGTGACTCATTCATACTGTTAGATGCTAATGCCGTCACCTCCAGCCATCTGTCTGTTCTCTGTGCTAATTGACCCTGCTATTGTGTGAAAATGTCCTGTGTTTACATTTATGATAATGTGTATTGTATAGCAGGTGAGCAGAGACGGGATGTCTACTCTGAAAGGTCATATCTCGGAGTCACCTCGTCTGGGTAAATGATTAGTTAATTAACTCATGTTAATTTATGTTCTGGTTACCTCTTCTTTAATCTGTATATAAGGTTGTATTTTGGGTTCTATTAAACACTCCATGTTTAGCACACAAACAAGTCTCATCTCGTTGTGTGTTGAGGGCAGCTGGAATATCTGATATCTATATTTAGACTGATAGGAAGCGGTATATGACGGAAGCACTCAAGCGGAGTGTGGGAAGTTCCGTTACAGGACTGTATCGGGCAATCTGGGATACGTGGTCACCACACCCTATGCTTGACTGTAGACAAGACACACTTGTCTTTGTCCTCATCACCTGGTTGCTGCCACATATGCTTGTCACCATCTGACCCAAATAAGATTATCTTGGTCTCACTTTTGAGAGATTCTGTATATAGGTGATCTTACACAGCGCGGCCGTCATGTCACAGTAAATGTGCTATAGGGCGGCCGGCGAGCGGTTATGCTGAACAGGACAAAGCTTTGCTGTTTGATTTATTACAAATTTTGCTGTAATTTTCTTTATTCATTTATTACGTTATTTTTAATATCAGCCTTTCATAGGGAACAGAGCTTCTGAAAAGTCCACCTCATACCGTTAGATTAAACATCTGCTCTGCACTTCAAGGTATGTTTCGATAGATTAATAGACTTGCTAAAGAAATTAAAAATTATGCCTTGTACTGCTTCCAAATGTGCTGGGATTTTGGCTGTAATAAAGGAACTTCATTTCCTGGTGATGACCTTGTTTAATGTAGCAGATATAAATAATCCGCAGCTTTTTAATTAACTGGAGAGTTGATAAAAATGAGGGAGAGAATTTGCAGTGACTTGTTGACAGGACGCGGCGAAGGTATACAAGAATTACGCAGCAGATTATTGGAAGAATGGATGGATATCGTGTCGGAATCGCGGTTCTTATGTACGGTAGGTCATATTTTCTGAGGTCTACGGCGTGAAAATTTATGCGGCTGTTTGCTGCCAAGTTTTTTGGAGTGTTCGCAATATCTGTGAGAGTGCGGCTCGTCTATTCACTCCAAATTGGTGGCACCACCAAGATAAAAGATGAGGGCTGTAATAAGCGGGACAATGATCTTCTCCGAGGAAATGGCTAATAATTAATTTCTCGGGCAGAACTTCATTCCCGAGGCTTTGAAGGTTGGGTGCAAAGTTTGTTGTAACGGAGACGTCCAACTTTCTAGGTCACCATCCATTCTGAGAACGGGCCATCCAATTTTTCCTCTTATTTTCCAAGATCAGGTTAAAAAAATATTCATAAATTATATTATTAAGAACTGGAGCCCATCTGTAGTCTTCATAGCATACGCAGAGGGACTAATGTGATGAGCAAATTGGTTTGAGAACCAGCCAAAGCAAATTTCAGTGTTCTGTATTTACATCTGGAATTGTGTAAATGGCAGAGAATCATACTTGGAGGAGGGCAGTGGTGACTGGTGCTCCAAATTTTTTGGAAGCGCACAAACAAACGATTGCAGCCTCACTGACTGTTCCCATCAAACGCAGCTACTTCACTGTGCCATCAATTGTCGCCACTGTGCCATCAATTGTCGCCACTGTGCCCATCAATTGTCGCCACTGTGTCCATCAATTGTCGCCACTGTGCCCATCAATTGTCGCCACTGTGCCCATCAATTGTCGCCACTGTGCCCTATAAAATGCTGCCAGACTCCTTCCACGGTACCTCGATGTCTTCTCCCACCCTCGATGACGCTTCAGCCAATCAGGTTATCGGTAAACCTGATTGGCTGAGACACTAACCTGTCAGTGTTAGCCAGGGAACGCACCCCCCGTGCGTCCCCTGGTTAACTATTTGGAAGCCGATTACAGCCCTCAGGCTGTAATCGGAAAGCCTAACAGAGCTGCTGGCTCTGATAGGCACTTCCAAAGCCAACCAACTGCCGTTTTTCAGATGGCTGGCGCTCACCAGGGGGCCGGCAATCTGAAAAGTGGGTGTCAGCAACAATACATGGATTCATGCAATGCATGAATCTGTGTATTGTATTTAGTGGTGGTGCAAGAGAGAGAGGGGGCGGCACTCCTGCACCCTTTATGGATGCATCGCCACTGGAGGAGGGCATTAGAGTGTAAGCTCCTCTGGTCCAGAGACCGATGTGACTGGCTGAGTGTTTTCTGTAGAACACTATGGAATATGTCAGAGCTATAAAAATACAGCATAGTGTGTAACTGTTGTGGGGCATTGGAATGTAAACTCCTTCACTGTAGAGGCTAATGTGGCTGGCTTAGTGTTCTCTGTACAGCACTATGGACATTGGCATGTGCCAGGTGTGCCAGGGCACACCCTATTCACCCTGTGCTGCACAGATTTCCCCTGCTTCTTGGCTGCAGATAAAGGGACTGGGTGTTCTCTGTCCTCAGTCCCTATCTCTTTCTCAAAGGGGATATTTCACCAAAGCCCCTCAATGGGGAAATTTTATGAAGATGTATTTAATACAGGGGCGGAATGACCATTCGGGAAGTTGGGCACTGCCTGAGGGCCCCGTGCCATTAGGGGGCCCCATGCCACTAGGGGGCCCCATAATCTCCTATTTCCTGGGGGCCCCATAATCTCCTATTTCCTTGGGGCCCCATAATCTCCTATTGCCCGGGGGCCCCATAATCTCTTATTGCCCGGGGGTCCCATAATCTCTTATTGCCCGGGGGTCCCATAATCTACTATCGCCCGGGGGCCCCATGAGTTGTCAGCCCGCCTTTGATTTAATATGTATTGTCATAGTGTCGCCCAGTGTTAGTACTTCCGCAGCCCACTCTAAAAAGCTGACTGGGGCAGTCTGACGCTGGTTGACTCCCCTCTGGTAGTAAAAAACTTCCTGGGGTTGGAGAGAGGTGTTTGCAGAGTGAGGATATGTCCGCCAGTGAAAGGGTCTGCACAGACGATCGTCTGGAGGGCATATGGTTGCTCTGTAATGACATTATCGGTAATAGGCGGATGTACGCTCTTTGTACGCTCTTTTGGATTTTTTTTGGATGTACGCTCTTATCTCTGCTGTTTGTCTGATCAACATGTGTCAGTACGCGTAGCGTGCATCTGCAGATAGCCTCCCATTCACAGGAACGGTAGTATAATTTGGGTATGCGTTGTTCTCTGGAACAACGCAGAATAAGGATTTCATACCAATGGAAAAACGGGAGTCTTTGAGTTGCTATTCTTCATAGACAGAGTTCATGTGTGTTAGCCATGTGGCTTCTTTTGTTTATTTGAATAAAATGGCTTCCAGGAAAGGCATACAAACTGTCCCTGACCAGACACGCCCCTAAGACTCCTTTAGCCATTATTCATTGGTTGTTTGTATTAACTCATCCTGTTGGAAGGATTTCCTGTTAGGTAATTTCCTGTGTGGAGGTAATTTCCTTTGATGTCACTTCCCATGGAGGAAGCGATTGGCTGTTGGAGTCATCACTTCCTGCTTCCGTGATGGCTTTTGTTGTCTCTGAATAAAAAGCCAAGCACGGGCAGTCATGCTGATGGAGCTGAGATGTGAGCTGTGGTGATGTCTGTTTACTTGGGGATATATGGGAAATAGAGTGATAGGTAAGATGCATTATAACATAAGACAGAATATGTGCTTATTAGCACAGGGGATAAGGTGTGCACTCAGCGTACAGCTGAATTTTCACGACAGGCTCCCCAAAAAATAATCGTAAAAAAAAAAAACAATTGCAAAAAACTGTTGAAATTAAAAGAGAAGTATTTTTTTTCAAGAATCACACCTACCTAGGTGGATGCTGCATCTGGCCCCCAGTACCTTTGTACTGAGAACCGAGCGATCGAACATAGTCGATGGCTCCGTTCTCTCAGCTACCCGAGCAGAGAGCTACTGACTGTCACCCAGTAACCCCCCGGTCTCACTGGAGCATTGAGCTGTGGAGGGGGTGGGGAGCGGCTGTCTCAGGCTCTGAGCGGCTCCCTGAAAGGCTGAGACGGGTATCAGTCCAGGCACCTGGCGATTCCAGACTTTATTGTCGGGATGATGCAGTGCCTGGACTGATTCCTGTGACGTCAGCAGAGAGTGGAATTCAGCTCAGGCTGGACTTCTCCTTTAAATACTAACTACTAACACCAATCTCTACCCTACTGACACCGTCCATTGGCCTACTTCCACATATACACTATTACCAAAAGTATTGGGACGCCTGCCTTTACACGCTCAATAAATTTAATGGCATCCCAGTCTTAGTCCGTAGGGTTCAATATTGAGTTGGCCCCGCCCTTTGCAGCTATGACAGCTTCAACTCTTCTGGGAAGGCCGTCCACAAGGTTTAGGAGGGTGTCTATGGAAATGTTTGACCATTCTTTCAAAGGCGCATTTGCGAGGTCAGGCACTGATGTGGACTAGAAAGCCTGGCTCGCAGTCTCCGCTCTAATTCATCCCAATGGTGTTCTAAGCTCCTCTAATGCACAAATAGATGTGGCTGTCTTAGTGTTCTCTGTAAAGTACTGTGGAATATGTCAGAGCTATATAAATGTATATTTGTAATAATAGTGGGCCAATCTTGTAGGACATTAGAGTGTAAGCTTCTCTGGTGCAGAGACTGATGAAGAAAATAAAAGACATAAAATTACAAAGGGTTAATGTGTGGCAATGTTGGATTTTTCTTTTCATGACAGGTTCCCTTTTTTATTGCTCCAGAGACTGGCTGCACCACTAGAGAAGACGGGGCCCATGGTCCAGCTTGGCTTTGTCTGGGTAATACAGACTCCTGAATAAACAGGAATGACTTCCTGGGTGCTGTGCATACTAATCACGTCTATACGATCCTCCTGGTGTATGTTTTATGGGCTAGTCTGGATCCATGCACTCCCTCCGTAATTAATCGCTTGCTGCAAAGGTCACCATTAATAAAAATGAACTTACAGCTTATTAAGACCCTGGCAGAAGTCATTAGAGCTTCTTTGTCGTCCCGGTGATGTACAATATTCGGGAGGGAGAACCTTCCCCGTCTCCTTGTCGGGAAGAAGGACCTTCATAACTTACAGCCATTTATCGCTGAGCGTCAGCCGTACAGAAACCGCCATTACAAGAGGCGCGGATTGTCCTGGAGTACCAGAGGACGAGGCACTCATTCTGAGAGGGGGTGGGGGGGGGGATTCTGGGAAAATTAGCTGCCTTCATTTTTGATGCTGGAAGCCCAATGTGGTGCTTTTCGATATGAGACACAAATCTCTCTTAGACCCCTTTCACACTGGGGAGTTTTTCTAGGCGCTATTGCACTAAAAATAGCGCCTGCAAACCGACCTGAAACAGCGGCTGCTGTTTCTCCGAGGGCTTTCATACTGTATCGGTGCGCTGGCAGGACGTGAAAAAAAGTCCTGCTAGCCGCACAGTGGCGTATCTAGGGTATGGCAGCCATGGGCGCCATATAAAGGGGGGGCTGTTGAGTGGCTGGGCAGCAAGGAACTTACCAGGGTCTGAGGGTCTCTTCTTCCCTCCTCCCGAGCATAGGCAGGATCTCCTTTTCAGCACATTTTGCACGGACAGTGGCAGCGCTATCCCTGCTGCGTTCAGCCACAGCCCTCCCCTGTTCTCCCAGGGTCTCACAAGGGATGATAAATACCACTAGTTTTGTTAGCTGTTTTTTGTTAAGGTTATCTGAAAGATGGGTTTCAAATGTTTCGACAGGGGCGCAGTTTCAGTGCTTGCCATAGGCGCTATTTTCACTAGATACGCCTCTGTAGCCGCATCTTTGGAGCGGTGAAGGAGCGGTGTGTATACTGTTCCTTCACCGCTCCCACACATTGAAATAAATGGGACAGCACAGCTATACCGCCAGCAGAGGCGCTTTGCGGGCAGTAGTAATGCTTTTTCGGCCGATAGCGGTGCGGATTTACCCCCCCACGACCGTAAATCCAATGGTAAAGTGCCGCTAAAAAATAGCACCGCTTTACCGCCACCGCACTTCCCGCCCCAGTGTGAAAGAGGCCTTAGATTGCAAGCTGTCATGAGCAGGGCCCTCCTACCCCTTTTGAATTGTAACTGCACAGTCCATTTATATTGTAAAGCGCTGCTAAAGCGGTTGCCATTATATAAATCCTGTGCAATAATAACAACAAATGTAAATAAAAAGTGTAAAAGTGTCCAGGCTGGTTGGACAACAGTTAGAAAATCCCCCCATAACCACTGACCTTGTCTTCGGGTCTCCAACACAAAGACAGATGCCACATCATCCTTAGCGGCCCCCGCAACTGGATGACTCTGGGTTTCAGTGCCACACCACAGTTCCTGCCAGTGAGAAGCTCCATTCCAGGCTGGTTGGACATTAGTTGCAGGATACCCTATGACCGCTGCTCTTGACCTGCATAACAAAGCCAACCACCAACCTCACCCTAACACCTAGGGGTGGATTCAGTGCCAGAACAAGGTCACATATCACCTAGGCATATAAAGGTATTGACTCAGAGTTAGCCTATCTATTTTGCACTTTAGCCCCTCCCTAGAAATTTATAATAATCTCTTCTGGCTTGCAGCATGGCTGAGACTTTCTCACTCTTCCCCATTTTCCAGCTTCTGGGGTTTCAAAGCCAACAACTCAGGGGCAGAAAGTGCCTACATAATATATTTACATGCATTTACAAATTCCTAGAGTAGAGGGCAACAGATACCTACACATGATGTAACCTAATATTAACCCCTTAATGGCCAGAGATCAATGATACCCAGATCAAATTTATCAGCAGCAGTTAAAAAATAAACCCAACTGTAACGGAAGGGACTGTGGGACCCAGAAGCTCCCCAATGCCTCTTATGTGTAGATCACCCTGTGTCTCTAATAGGGGCACAGGGTGAATGAGAACCCCACTATGGTCTGTGCTAGTCAGATTTAATGCGGTATATATATTGTATATATTGTATATATATTGTGTGTTGGCTGTTGTGTACTATAAAGCTTGCTGTGGTAATTAAGTATGCTACTGTGATGTAAATGAATCTAGGATAACTCCTAAGGATCATTGATTGTGTTGTACTAATTGACCCTGTATTGTGTGAAGGTCTATTGATGATAATGTGTGTATTGCAAGTTAACAGACAGTCTAAAGGTCATGTGTCTGAGACATCAACTGTAGTTAATTAGCTCATGTAAATTAGATCAGAGCCAGAGTCAGAATGTCTGTCTACCAAAAAGATGTGTATTAAGGCTCATTTTGTAATGTTGTGGGTGGAGTTGGGTAATTGTTCATTTTGGTTACTAACTGCAGCCCTCAAAATTTCCACTCGCCTACTAGCATTTGGCGAGTGGATTTAAGCTGGTGGCGAGTGATGACAGGGCTGCATGACCAATCTCCCTCCAATCTGTGCCTACACTTAGAGTGCCGATGAGATTGGCGGACGAAGAGGAAAGGTGCATGCTCAGGAAAAGTAGTCTGGTGAGCCACGCACAGGCAGAGCAGTACACAGGTGCTCTCCTTACAATTCTTATTAAGCCATGGGACCTAACAGTATGACCCCTCTGAGCCTGCCCCCCTCCCCCCGACCAATGTAGCTGGAGATCAGAAAGTAATGAGTGAAGTGGAGGATTACGAAAATTACCACTCTGGTGCAGCGCTCACTGAAAGTTGCCCTGACATGAGTGGCAGCCTTCCAGTTTGTGCAGTTTTTTTCTCCTTGTGTCCTATGTAAGTGTCCAACAGTTCAGCCTGAGCACTGTGAACAGACTGGTCTCAATGTGTGCTGTGTCAGTGTGCGCTGTGCTATGGTGTCAATGGCTATGCAGTTGTGTGGATCTCAGCGCTGGATTGTACTCCCTCCCGCTGTGCTGCAGCTCCTTTCCTCACTGCCAGCCTGAATAAAAGGGGGAAGTGGGGACATGCAAGCGTGGAGCCGCACACACAGGCTCCTGATGATGAGATGAATGGGAGAGGGAGAGAGAGAGAGAGAGAGAGCATGGATGGGAGTTGCAGAGGAGACAGCAAGAGAATGGGGAATGCCGTGTCCCTCTGGTCTGCCCCCAGTGCCCTGTCCCTCTGGTCTGCCCCCAGTGCCCTGTCCCATTTTGTTAAAGTTGTTGTTGGTAATTTTTTATTTTGTAACTTAATTCTGCATAAAAAATTTAACAGTGTCATTCCATGAAATAATCTACTAGGGTGTGTATACGGGTGCAATTAGGCGCAGGGCAGGGTATGAATTAGGTGGGGCAACTGGTGGCGAGTAACTCTTGAGACCTGGCTAGTAGCTCAGGACTTGAAATTTTGAGCCCTGCTAACTGTATATAAGAGCCTGATTTTCTCAATAAAGGGTCTATTCTTGTGGAACCTCAAACAGAGCTGTGTGTCTCGTTATTGGGGTTTGTTTGCCTGACTGTGGAGTGTCGATAGCTGTCTTGGGTTCGGGAATGGAATATCTTAAACGGCTTTAACCCCTGTCCCGTTTTGGGTTCTGTTACACCAACATTTTATATTCCTGATATGTGCCTGCTGTACCATGTACTTGTATGAGAAAGTTTCCTGCTCTCTTTGTATTGCTTCCTTTGTATGAAATAAAAAAAACTGACCACCCTAGGCATGAGAGCACAGCATGGTCAGTTCTCAAGCTGTGCTGGAAACTCAGTGTGAGCTCCAGTGGCGGCTGGTGCTCAAAATTTTTGGGGGGGCGCAAACGGAAAAAAAAAATATTGCAGCCTCACTGTGCCCATCACATGCAGCCACTGTGCCATACCACCAAATGCAGCCACTGTGCCATCATTTGTCACCACTGTGCCATGCCATCAAACACAGAAACTGTGCCATCAATTGTCACCACTGTGCCATGCCACCAAATGCAGCCACTATGCCATCAATTGTCACCACTGTGCCATGCCATCAAACACAGCAACTGTGCCATCAATTGTCACCACTGTGCCATGCCATCAAATGCAGCCACTGTGCCATCAATTGTCACCACTGTGCCATGCAACACAGCAACTGTGCCATCAATTGTCACCACTGTGCCATGCCACCAAATGCAGCCACTGTGCCATGCCATCAAATGCAGCCACTGTGCCATCAATTGTCACCACTGTGCCATGCAACACAGCAACTGTGCCATCAATTGTCACCACTGTGCCATGCCATCAAATGCAGTCACTGTGCCATCAATTGTCACCACTGTGCCATGCCATCAAATGCCACCACTGTGCCATCAATTGTCACCACTGTGCCATGCCATCAAACGCCACCACTGTGCCATCAATTGTCACCACTGTGCCATGCCATCAAACGCCACCACTGTGCCATCAATTGCCACCACTGTGCCATGCCATCAAACACAGCTACTGTGCCATCAATTGTCACCACTGTGCCATGCCATCAAACGCCACCACTGTGCCATCAATTGTCACCACTGTGCCATGCCATCAAACGCCACCACTGTGCCATCAATTGTCACCACTGTGCCATGCCATCAAACACAGCTACTGTGCCCATCAATTGTCACCACTGTGCCATGCCATCAAATGCAGTCACTGTGCCATCAATTGTCACCACTGTGCCATGCCATCAAATGCAGTCACTGTGCCATCAAGTGTCACCACTGTGCCATGGCATCAAACGCCACCACTGTGCCATCAATTGTCACCACTGTGCCATGCCATCAAATGCCACCACTGTGCCATCAATTGTCACCACTGTGCCATGCCATCAAACGCCACCACTGTGCCATTAATTGTCACCACTGTGCCATGCCATCAAACGCAGCTACTGTGCCCATCAATTGTCACCACTGTTCCATGCCATCAAATGCAGTCACTGTGCCATCAATTGTCACCACTGTGCCATGCCATCAAATGCAGTCACTGTGCCATCAAGTGTCACCACTGTGCCATGCCATCAAATGCAGTCACTGTGCCATCAATTGTCACCACTGTGCCATGCCATCAAATGCCACCACTGTGCCATCAATTGTCACCACTGTGCCATGCCATCAAACGCCACCACTGTGCCATCAATTGTCACCAATGTGCCATGCCATCAAACGCAGCTACTGTGCCCATCAAGTGTCATCACTGTGCCATGCCATCAAATGCAGTCACTGTGCCATCAATTGTCACCACTGAGCCATGCCATCAAATGCAGTCACTGTGCCATCAATTGTCACCACGGTGCCCTTTAATTGTCACCACTGTGCCCCATGCCACTGTGCTCATTGTCGCCTCTGTGCCCTTTGTCACCACTGTGCCCCATGATGCCACTGTGCCCCATGATGCCACTGTGCCCCATGATGCCCCTTTCCCTGTAAAAAACACTTACCTGACGCTTACATGTCCTCCCTCGATGTCTTCTGCGGCCGTTGAGAAGCTTCAGCCAATCAGGTTCCTGATAACCAGAATACGGGAACCTGATTGGCTGAAACGGCCGTCAGTCTTCTGCAAGGACCGCAGGTTGCCTGCGCTCCGAGTATAGACTTCCGAGAGCCGGAGGGCGGTACTGGAGTGGAAAAGCCTATCAGAGCCGCTGGCTTTTATAGACAGTTCCCCTCAGCCAACCAGCTGCCGCTATTCGGGTAACCTGCGACCCATGTCCAGTTTTATGAATAGACCAGGCAGCTGGCAACAATAACTCACATTCAATGCATTGCATTGAATGTGTGTTATTTGCAAGAGGGGGTGGCGCTGCAGCGCCCTCTATAGACGGCCGCCAGAACTTCGGCTAAAATGTCAAAATGACATTTTAGCTGAATAAAAGTTCTTAAAGGGGCCGTTTTTTTTTTTTTGTGACTGCGGGAGGGGGGGCGGCGCCCGTGCGTCCCTATGGACGGGCCGCCACTGGTGAGCTCTCTCATCCAATAATTTGACTTGTAATGACACTTCCGCCCTCCCCTTCCCCCTACACAGGCATTCACTGGGAAGATCAGCGTACTGTTGTTTCTCATCCCTGAGCTCATTGATCAACTGAGAACAGAGGATATATGACCATGTATATAAAAGGGGAAAAAAGCTACATATAGTGTTTTTTCACATATATCTATACACAAATGTTTGTCTTTTATTTCTATTCTAAACTGAACGTGTTGTTGTACAAGGTGAGGGTTCACATGTACTTTAACAATAACTCTCCTGCGTGGTTCCGTCACTAATAAGGCTTGCGATTTTGCTGGAGGCACAGCAGGGTGGTTAAGATGCATTTAATGATATATGTGCTATAATAGCCTACTTTCCAATTTATGGGACTTATTTTATGATACTTTTATAATAATGATCAAAGATGATAAACATCTGTCTGTTTAGTTCTGCAGTTTTATTAACCACTTGCCTACTGGGCACATAAACCCCCTTCGTGCCCAGGTGAAATTTCAGTTTCCGGCACTGCTTCGCTTTAACTGACAATTGCGCGGTCGTGTGACGTGGCTCCCAAACAAAATTGACGTCCTTTTTTCCCACAAATAGAGCTTTCTTTTGGGGGTATTTGATCACCTCTGCGGTTTTTATTTTTTGCGCTATAAACAAAAAAAGAGCGACAATTTAAAAAAAGAAAAACACAATATATTTTACTTTTTGCTATAATAAATATCCCATTTTTTTTAATGTATTCTTCTACGTATTTTTGTTAAAAAAAAAAAAATTGAAATAAGCGACTGGTTTGCGCAAAAGTTATAGGCCTAGATTCACAAAGCGATTACGCCTGTGTAAATGTTGTTAGACAGGAGTAATTTCGATTTACGAGCGTTTTTACGCTAGTCGAAATCCTCAAACCATGAAAAGACACCTGCGTGCTAAATTTCGACTTTATTACGTGTTAGTACGCCTTCAGATCTACGCTGCCTGAAAATTGCGGCCACTGGGCGGACTTCCTGTTGTTTTTCACCTTCATGGTATGCTAATGAGCTTTTGCCTGGAATCCACAAAATTTCGCTCTTCAAACGCAATCTCTTACGGCACCTTTAGTCATCTTTTTTTTCCGTTTCACTATACCAGCTTTTTGCTGGTCTAATATTAGACAGCCCATGTTAAGTATGGCCGTCGTTCCCGCGTCGAATTTCAACGTTTTTCGATTTCTTTTATTATTTTTAACGTAAGTCGTCCGGGAATAGGAATGTTCGTAAACGCCGCTACTCAAACAACGAATGACGTCACGACGTGATTTCGCGCAATGCACGGCGGGAAATTCCTGAACAGAGCATGCGCAGTTCGATCGTCGCGGGGACGCGCTTAATTTAAATGCTTCACGCCCCCTACTCACGTATTTCGATTGCGCGGCGGAAAAAAAATACGATACAATAGCGTACGCGCAAAAAAACTACCTGAATTCGGCGTAGAGTCTGGTGATAGACGGCAGCGTAGCGTATTTCGATTACGCAGCGGAAGATTACATCTATGTGAATCTGCCCCATAGCGCCTACAAAATAAGGGACAGAATTATGATTTATTTTTTATTTATTTTTTACTAGTAATGGCGGCGATCTGCGCTTTTTTTTTATTGGGACTGCGACATTACAGCGGACACATCGGACACTTTTGACACATTCTGTAAACACACAGCTCCCGGTCCTGTCAGGGGGAGAAATGACTGATCGTCTGTTCATACAATGTATTAACAGCTATCTGTCATTTCCCCTAGTCCGGCCCACCCCCCTTCAGTTAGAACACACCCAGGGAACATAATTAACCCCTTCCTTGCCCCCTAGTGTTAACCCCTTCCCTGCCAGTGACATTTTTACAGTAATCAATGCATTGTTATAGCACTGATCACTATAAAAATGCCAATGGTCCCAAAAGTGTCCGATGTGTCCGCCATAATATTGCAGTATTGATAAAAAACGCAGATCGCCGCCATTACTAGTAAAAAAAATATATTAATAAAAATTCTATATAAAACTATCTCCTATTTGGTAAACGCTATAACTTTTGCGCAAACCAATCAATAAACACTTATTGTGACTTTTTTTTTTTACAAAAAATATGTAGAAGAATACGTATCGGCCTAAACTGAGGAAAAAAATGTTTTTTTTATATCTTTTCTGGGGATATTTATTATTGCAAAAAGTCCTATTTTTGTTTATAGCGCAAAAAAATAAAAACCGCAGAGGCGATCAAATACCACCAAAAGAAAAGCTCTATTTGTGGAAAAAAAGGACGCCAATTTTGTTTGGGAGCCACGTCGCACGACCGCGCAATTGTCAATTAAAGCGACGCAGTGCCGAATCGCAAAAAGGGGCCTGGTCATTGACCGGCAAAATGGTCCGGGCCTTAAGTGGTTAACCCCTTATGGACCGCCGCATGTACATTTACGTCAGCAGAATGGCACAGGCAGGCACATCAACGTATATATACGTTGCTGCCTTGAGGTGGGTCGGGGGTCTGATCGGGACCCCCCGGTACATGCGGCGGTCCCCGTGGCTGTACGAGCGATCCTAGACGAGGGGGCGGAGACGAGGGGGCGGATATTTGTTTTTGTCCGCCCCCTCTGGATCGCTCCCAGCCAATGCGCGCGCTCCCCTGCTCTGGAAGAGGGAAGTGATGTGATCTCTCCTCTCAGCGTTTTTTCCAACCGCCGCTGAGGAGAGATCACATCGCACAGTAAGTCTGCACAACACTACACTCACACACTACACATAGGCACATTAACCCCTTGCGATCGCCTCCCCCTGTCACAGTGTCACTGAATGCAGTAATCATACATGTATGATTACTTTACTTAATGTCAGTGTGACAGTCAGTTAGTGTTAGGTTCAGGGTAGCCCCCGTACCCCCCCCCCCTAATACATTTTTAACCCCTTGATCACCACCCTAGTTAACCCTTTCACTCCCTATTGCCAGCGTCACTAAGCGATCATTTTTCTGATCACTGTATTAGTGTTGCTGTTCCCGCTAGGTAGCTTTTTTTTTTAATGCGATTTTTTTTTACTAAAGACATGTGGGTAAATGCATTTTGGCCTAAATGTTTGACAAAAATTTAGTTTATTTGATTTTTCTTATAACAAAAAGTTAAACATATAGATTTTTTTTAAAAATGTCGCTCTATTTTTGTTTATAGTGCAAAAAATAAAAATTGCAGAGACGATCAAATACCACCAAAAGAAAGCTCTATTTGTGGGAAGAAAAGGACGCAAATTTTGTTTGGGAGCCACGTCGCACGACCGCGCAATTGTCAGTTAAAGCGACGCAGTGCCGAATCGGGCCCAATTTGCCATTTTCCCTCCCCGTGCCATGTGACCTCGTTAGTATTACAAGGTCTCAGTTGTGAATGGGGAGCAGGTGTGTTAAATTTGGTGTTATCGCTCTCACTCTCTCATACTGGTCACTGGAAGTTCAACACGGCACCTCATGGCAAAGAACTCTCTGAGGGTCTGAAAAAAAGAATTGCTGCTCTACATAAAGATGGCCTAGGCTATAAGGCCGCGTACACACGATCAGTCCAAACTGATGAAAACTGACTGAAGTCCAGTTTCATCGGTCCAAACCGACCGTGTGTACGGCCCATCGGTCTGTTGTCCTTCAGTCCAAAGTTTTAAAACTTGCTTTAAAATCGGACTGATGGACGCTGACCATCGGTCCAAATCGATCGTTAGTACACAAAACCATCGGTTCAAAAACCCGCTCATGCTCAGAATCAAGTCGACGCATGCTTGGAAGCATTGAACTTCGTTTTTTTCAGCACGTCGTTGTGTTTTACTTCACCGCGTTCTGACACGATCGGTTTTTGAACTGATGGTGTGTACGCACAACAGACTATCAGACCATCAGTCTGTGAACCGATGAAACTGGACTTCAGTCCGTTTGGACTGATCGTGTGTATGCGGCCTAAGAAGATCGCCAAGACCCTAAAACTGAGCTGCAGCGTGGTGGCCAAGACCATACAGCGGTATAACAGGACGGGTTCCCCTCAGAACAGGCCTCGTCATGGTCCACCAAAGAAGTCGAGGTCACATGCTCAGCGTCATATTTAGAGGTTGTCTTTGGGAAATAGACCTATGAGTGCTGACAGCATTGCTGCAGAGGTTGAATAGGTGGGGGCAGCCCGTTAGTGCTCAGACCATACGCCGCACACTGCATCAAATTGGTCTGCATGGCTGTCATCCCAGAAGGAAGCCTCTTCTAAAGATGATGCACAAGAAAGACCGCAAACAGTTTGCTGAAGACAAGCAGACTAAGGACATGGATTACTGGAACCACGTCCTGTTGTCTGATGAGACCAAGATAAACGTATTTGGTTCAGATGGTGTCAAGCGTGTGTGTAAGAAATCAGACTTTCTGGTTCAGTTTGGGCAATTTCAATTCCATCTCCTTTTGGACCAGAGACCTTATTAATTTTCAGTTTTGTTTAAAAAAAAAAAAAAGAATCAAACGCTTGATGAATTATATAAAGTAAAATAAAATACATTTATTATATTCTTAAATAATTATATTACTTACATTTTAAATATATTTATAACATTATACAATAATGTATTATATAATTATATGAATTCAAATATATTAATATAATATAATAAATGAAAATACATTTGTTATATATTTATATAGCTATAATTATACTGCTTAAAATTAAAATATATTTATATAACATTATAAAATAAAATACAATTATTGTATACTTATATGTAAATTATAATTATGTTACTTTAAAATATTTTAATTTTATTTATATTGTACAATAAAATAAAATACATGTTATATTTACTAATATAATTTAAATGATATTACTTAAAATTAAAATATATTTATATTACATTATACAAACAAACTAAAATACATGTATTAATTACTAATATCATTTAAAATATATTACTTGAAATTAAAATATATTTATATTACATTATACAATAAAATAAAATACATGTATTTTTTACTAATATCATTATAATTATATTACTTAAAATTAAAATATATTTATATTACATTAAAATTATACAGTAATTACTAATTATCGAATTATAAAAAATAAATGTATCAAATTTTGTTTAATTTGCAGAGTTTGAGATTTAAGCTTGATAACATTGTATCTACTCCAAGTTGTTACATCAGATGCACAGATAGCTGATCTTTTAGTCCTGCTCTACCAAACTTCCACCTGCTGTATACATCCAGATTATGGCTCAGTTTATTTGCAACGATTAAAGCGGGGGCTCACCCAAAAAAAAAAAAAAATGTTTAACATTATATTCAGCCGAGTTGTGAGATAGAGATTACGGCAATGAAATAAAAAAAAACAGTGTATAAAAAAAAAAACAGCGTACACACCGTATTTTCACCGCGGCTTCTGAGTATGTAATCTGCGGCACTGGGAGTTCCTAATTGATTGACATCCTTCCGACCGGCGCATACAGTGTGTCACGAGTTGCCGAAAGAAGCCAAACGTCGATGCGCAGGCGCCGTATAGAGCCGCACCGACGTTCGGCTTCTTTCGCCAACTTGTGACACGCTGTATGCGCCGGTCAGAAGGATGTCAATCAATTAGGAACGCCCAGTGCCGCAGATTACATACCCGGAAGCCGCCATGAAAATACGGTATGTACACTGTTTTTTTTTTATTTCATTGCTGTAATTTCTATCTCACAACTCGGCTGAATATAATCTTAAAAATGTTAAAAACATTTTTTTGGGTGAACCCCCGCTTTAAGTACTTTAAATGTGACTTCCGGTCTTCCCTTTTTAGTCTTTCACAGGTGTACCGTCTCCTTTCCTGGACTGAAATGGCTTACTCTGATTTCGCTGCACACTGTGAGCTTCTCGGTAAAGAGCCTCTGACGAAGGCTCTTTACCACGTGATCAGCCGTGTCCAATCATGGCTGATCACAATGTAAATAGGAAGAGCCGTTGATCGGCTTTTCCTCACTTGTGTCTGACAGACGCAAGTAGAGGAAAGCTGATCAGCAGCTCTCCTGATGGGGGGGAAGGGGGGGGTATTTTGCACTGATTGTTTACATGCGCAGCCCCCCGTGGATGCCCACCCAGGACCACCAAGGATGCCGCCAGGACCACCAGGGGGGCCCCCATCATGTGGATGGCCAGGTCCCCCTTGGCCACAAGGATTGCTACAACATGCCCAATATATAGGCTACAGATGGGCACGTGAGGCTGCAGATGGGCATCGTGAGGCCACAAATGGGCACAGTGGAGTTGCAAATGGGCACAGTGGAGTTGCAAATGGGCACAGTGGAGCTGAAAATGGGCACAGTGAGGCTGCAGATGGCACAGTGAGGCTGCAGATGGGCACAGTGGAGCTGCAGATGGGCACAGTGGAGCTGCAGATGGGCACAGTGAGGCTGCAAATGGGCACCGTGAGGCTGCAAATGGGCACCGTTAGGCTGCAAATGAGCACAGTGGAGCTGCAAATGGGCACAGTGAGGCTGCAGATGGGCACAATGAATCTGCCGATGGGCACACTGAGGCTGCAGATGGGCACAGTGGGGCTGCAGATGGGCGCCGTGAGGCTGCAAATGGGCACAGTGAGGCTGCAGATGGGCATTGTTGACCCTCTTTTCCACTTACAGTAGCTGCTGCATTTCCTACCCTAGGCTTATACTCGAGTCAATACAGTAAATAGGATTGGTCCCAGCACAGAATTCTGGGGGACCCCACTACCCACCCCTGACCTTTCCGAGTATTCCCCATTCATCACCACCCTCTAAACTCAACCTTGTAGCCAGTTTTCAATCCATGTAATCACCCTATGGTCCATGCCAACTAACCTTACTTTGTACAGTAAACATTTATGGGGACCCGTGTCAAATACTTTTGCAAAATCCAGGTACACCCTACATACAGTACGTCTACGGGCCTTCCTTTATATGGCGGCAAACAATAAAATGGTGTGAGGTATATCTTAGGTAATCAGGAAAAATCTGTTCATATGAGGTTGGTTTATGAATAGTGATGAGCGGAATACGCCATATTCGATTTCGCGATATTTCGCGAATATTTCGAAGAATATTCGCGAATATTCGTTAATATCGAATATTCGTGATATTTTATGAAAAAAAAAAAAATATTGCGAATTTTCGCCAATGCGAATTTTCGCTAATGCGAAATTTCGCGTTTTTTTTTTTATATAAAATATCACGAATATTCGATATTTATAAAAAAAAAAAATTGCGAAATTTCGCTATTGCGAAATTCGCGATTGCGAAAATCGCGATTGCGTAATTGATTGCGATTTTTTTTTTTTTGCGAAATTTGAAAAATGCGAATATTCGAAATAGCGAATATTCGCCGCGATATTCGAGATATTCGCGAATACTCGAATATGCAATATTCGTAGCGAATATTCGCAATGCGAATATTCGTGAGCAACACTATTTATGAATGAGGATGCCCTGAGCCGTCTTCATGGCATCATGGGCCCCTGGGCAAAGTAATGCTCTGGGGGCCCCTACAATGTAGGTAGGATGTAGGGGATATCTAGGGTGTAGAAGGGTCAGAGAGCTGGGGGGATATCTGGGATGTAAAAGGGCAGCCCGGGCTCAAGGATCAGCTGCTTTGGGGAAAGGGCAGGGGCCCTCATGCAGCTGGGGCCCCTGGGCAGTGCCCAGGTGTTCCCTCTCATTAAGACAGCCCTCAGGACGCCCAGCACAAAGATGGAGAGGGGTGGCAGACAAGTGACATTGAATCCAGCTTAGTAAACTTTTTTTTTTTTTTTCCTGTCTAACTAATTAGTCACAGCGTTAACCACATCAGCCGCCAATACATGACTCCGCCCGGAGAGACAATTTTCAAGGCTGTTTGATGGAAAACGGGTTCACTACTCTTCACATTGTGATGTTGGAGGTCTCGGGTCCCGAAAGGTTTCCTCTCTTTAATCCACCTGCCAAAACAAAAGTTTAATTAGGTTAAGATGTCTGGCTTTGTGAGACGCTTAATCAGCCTTCTTCCGCCTGACACCAAATTATTAGTCCGACCGACTCTGAAGATAAGTTTAAAAAAAAAAAAACATTTCTTTTTTCTTCTCAATTAAAAAGATTTTAAAAAGTGAAAGTCGGAGGCGCTGGTAAACCTTTGTGTCTAGGTGCGGGGACCCGCCATTGTCTTGAGATTTTTCTACTTCAACTTACAAGGCGGAAAACATAAACTTTTGTAAAGTGCCGCGTCCCCGGGGACAGGACCACTTAAACTGCGCGGCTCGCCGGTGAGATCGCTGGGACATGTTTGTTAGGAAGGAAAGCAAGCAATTATTTTACAGTCTAAGCCGGATAAATGTTCTTGGTGACCAAAAAAAAAGAAAAAGCGCGGTGGATTTTATGAGCGCCATAGTTTTTAAAGGGACTCCATTCTTTTCATCACAAAAAGTGATCGTGTGTACGCGGCATAACAGTTCAGAGCCACTAACCCCTTCAGAGCCACCTAGTGGTTAACCCCTTTACTGCCAGTGTCATTTTCAAAATGATCAGTGCATTTTTATAGTAACATTGTCAATGGTCCCAAAAATGTGTCAAATATGTCCGATGTGTCTGCCATAAAGTCGCAGTTACGATAAAAAACGCAGATCGCCACCATTACTAGTAAAAAAAAAAAAGCAATAATAAAAATGCCATAAAACTATCCCCTATTTTGTAGATGCTATAACTTTTGCGCAAACCAATCGATAAACGCTTTTTGCGATTTTTTTAACGAAAAATATGTAGAAGAATACGTATCGGCCTAAACTGAGGAAAAAATTAGTTTTTTTATAGACTTCAGAATGGCACAGCTGGGCACAGGCACGTACATGTACGTTGCCTTTAAGAGCCCAGCACGCGACCCAGTCCGAAGCTCCCTGACCGCGGCCGCGATCGGTCACAGGAGCTGAAGAATGGGAAGAGGTAAACACACCTTCCCCAGTCTTCTGTGTTGCAGTGTCACTGATCGTCTGTTCCCTGATATAGGGAAACACGATCAATGACGTCACACGTCCACCCCCGCCCCCCTACAGTTAGGTCACACTTAACCCCTTCAGCGCCCCTAGTGGTTAACTCCCAAACTGCAATTGGCCTTTTCACAGTAAACAATGCATTTTTATAGAACTTTTTGCTGTGAAAATGACAATGGTCCCAAAAATGTGTCAAAAGTGTCTGATGTGTCCACTATAATGTCGCAGTCATGAAAAAAATCGCTGATCGCCTCCATTAGTAGTAAAAAAAAAAATATTAATAAAAATGCCATAAAACTATCCCCTATTTTGTATACGCTCTAAATTTTGCAGAAACCAGTCGTTAAACGCTTATTGCGATTTTTTTTTACCAAAAATATGTAGAAGAATACGTATCGGCCTAAACTAAATTTTTATATATTTTTTGGGGGATATTTATTGCAGCAAAAAGTAAAAAATATTGATATTTGTGTTTATAGCGCAAGAAATTAAAACTGCAGAGGTGATCAAATACCACCAAAAGAAAGCTCTATTTGTGGGGAAAAAAGGACGCCAATTTTGTTCGGGAGCCACGTTGCACGACTGCGCAATTGTCAGTTAGGCTGCATTCACACCTAGGCGTTTTGTCGCCCTACACCCGACGCTGTAGCAGCCTGAGATACGCTGGATCACATTGTCGGCTATGGAGATGGTTCACATCTCTACTCCGTAAGCCTGAAGCTTGAAACAAGTCCCGGACCCTTTTTTTCAGGCGTATCAGGCGTTTGGCAATAGCCGACAATGTTAAAATCACCCCTCCCAGCGAAAACAAGGAGCGACTTGTCGCCGCAAATCACGGGGACAATACGCCAATGTCGTGTTGCGGCAATACGCCGGCTGCCGCCTATGCTCAGGTGTGAATGCAGCCTTAAAGCGACGCAGTGCCGAATCGCAAAAAGTCCTCTGGTCTTTAGCCAGCAAAATTGTTCCGGGGATTAAGTGGTTAAAGGGCTGAGAGGCGGTTGGTGCAAATAAGTTAATAAGGGGGTCCCATAGTGTCTGGTGAATTTTACTCTGATGATTTGTCAGCTCAGCCCCCCCAGCCCCTATGTCTATCACGTGTTCAATATATCTTCTATCTTCTTAAGCACTAAATTAAAGGACAAAAAAGATGCAAAGTTGCAGGAAGCAGAGGAAATTGATCGCGTTGTCCAAATGAGTTTACAATCCAAGTGATATAATGGAGAACAGTGACAGCAATTCCAAATAAACCAAATAGCTTGCGAGATATGCAATGCTAACAAACAGTGTGTGCATCTCATTCCTTACATAAGCAGGACTTAAGGAAACTGCAAATATTTTCCTTAAAGATCCGTTCCTGCACAATTATCCAGTTCCGTGAGGATTTGCCACAACGGGAGATGTGGCTACAACCTTTCTATTTGCAGCAGCTTTAGACTTGTTTGAACAGAATTACAGACAGCTGAGATTATTGATGGTCTCTTGTTATGATCGATGTGGCTAAGGGAGGTGTCAGTGGACATCCTATTATCACCTTGACTGCGCTAAGAATCCCACAGTGCTCATCGCTGCCAGTCAGCCATCAAAAAGAGCCTCCATGCAGGGCCAATCCTAGGCAGGGTGCACGGGGTGCTCTGCACCCAGGCGCCGCAGAGGTGAGGGCGCCGAAGCTCCAATGTGTACCACTCCCTCCTCCTTGTCAGTGTCCAGAGGCGGAGCGCATGTAGCGGGTGCTTCGGTTCCTCATCACGCTTGCTCTCTCCGCTGACAACTGACAAGAGCGCATACCTCCCGCTGTCCCCGGAATCCGCGTTGGGTACCACAACGGAGCCTAGTACTGGAACACGTTCTGGCACTAGGCTACATTAATTAATTATGTCCGGTGTGCATGGAGCAGTCTCCTGTCTGCTCTGCTCCCTCTGCGTGTGTCGGCTCTTCTCCCATAGGTGGTGTGATGAGAGGCTTCTGGGTTGGTCGGAGCTGCTGCCAATCATCATGTGCACTCCCAGAAATGCTCTGCGAGTGCCACCCTCCAAGTAACCAAAGATGCCACGTATGCACCTGTAATGTGCTTCTGCTATCAACGTGCCCGAGCTACATGGATCTATTGGACAAGTACTGATCTATGGTGACACCTGATGTGGGGGGCTCTGATGGGGTCACCTACTGTGGGGGGGTTCTGATGGGGACGCCTGCTGTGGGGAGGTTTTGATGGGGGACACCTGCTGGGAGGCTCTGATGGTGGACACCTGCTGTGGGGCGGCTTTGATGGGGGACACCTGCTGGGGGGGTCTCTGATAGGGGACACTAATGAAGACTTCTTAGGGAGCATCTCTGTGTTTAAGTCGTAGCCATAGAAACATCTATAAAGATGAGGGGTTAGTAAGAATCCAGGTGTCTGTTACCCTAGGATCGGACCTGCCTCCATGAGACCTTTACTGATATTTTCATAAAGACACAAATTTGGTTGGTTGTCTGATTGCCACCTCTTTATCGGTTGGTGTCTGATGGCCATCTCTTTATAAAGTTGGTTGTGTGCTCCTTACCTCTTTATTGGTTGGTTGTCAGTTCCCAACCTCTTTATTGTTTGGTTGTCTGCTGGCCACCTCTTTGTTGGTTGGTCATCTAATGGCCACCTCTCTATCGTTTGCAGTGGCGGCTGGTGCTCAAAATCTTTGGGGGGGTGCAAACAGACTGAAAAAAAACATCAATTGCAGCCACTGTGCCCATCAAACGCTGCCACTGTGCCCATCAAACGCTGCCACTGTGCCCATCAAAAGCATACACAGTGCCATCAAATGCAGCCACTGTGCCAAAATTGCCGCCACTGTGCCATCAAATGCAGGCTACTGTACCCATCAACAGCCACTACTGTGCCCATCAATTGCCGCTACTGTGCCCATCAAATGCTGCCACTGTGCATCCCCTGCCTTACCTTTCTCAGGGGGGGCCCTGGTCATGGTCCTCCACGCTTATTGATGTTTTCTAATCTTTCGTCCTCTCTTCCTGTCTCTGCTGTGATTGGACGTCTGATTGGCGGCTTCCAATCACAGTGCCTGTCGTTTCAGCCAATCAGGTGACGGGTAACATACCTGGCAACCTGATTGGCTGAGAGGTGGGTCAGTGTTGGGGAAGCTTCCTTAACACACCACTGAGTAAGCAGCAGCATTGCACCTCCTGCTTACCCTTGTGGAAGCCTGTATGACTCTAATCAGGCGCTTCCATACAAAAGCCGCCACTGTAATTCATTCGTCTCACGGAGGTATAGAGCAGGGAGATGCTTGTGTAAACAAGCATCTCCTTGCTCTGCTAGTGAGAATGACACTGATCTCGGCTCCGTGTACTCGGAGCGGAGATCAGTGTCATGTGACAGAGAGCCCACCCCCCCTACAGTTAGAAACACAATGCAGGGATCACTTAACCCCTACAGCGCCACCTAGTGGTTAGCCCCATTCACTGCCAGTGTCATTTACACAGTTATCAGTGCATTTTTATAGCACTGGGCGCTGTGAAAATGACAATGGTCCCAAAAATGTGTCGAAAGTGTCCGATGTGTCCGCCATAATGTCGCAGTCATGAAAAAAAACGCTAATCACCGCCATTACTAGTAATAAATTATAATTAATAAATATGCCATAAAACTAGCCCCTATTTTGTTACGCTATAACTTTTGCGCAAACCAATCAATAAATGCTTATTGCGATTTTTTTTAACAAAAATATGTAGGAGAATACGTATCGGCCTAAACTGAGGAAACAAAATGTTTTTTTATATATTTTTGGTGGATATTTATTATAGCAAAATGTAAAAAATATTAAATTTTTTTCAAAATTGTCGCTCAATTTTTGTTTATAGCGCTAAAAAATAAAAACCGCAGAGGTGATCAAATACCACCAAAAGAAAGCTCTATTTGTGGGGGAAAAAGGATGCCAATTTTGTTTGGGAGCCACGTCGCACAACCGCGCATTTGTCAGTTAAAGCTACGCAGTGCCGAATTGCAAAAAGGGGCAAGGTCCTTAAAGGGGTTGTAAAGAAAAAAAAATGTTTTCCGTATATAGCTTCCTTTACCTTAGTGCAGTCCTCCTTCACTTACCTCATCCTTCCATTTTGCTTTTCAATGTCCTTATTTCTTCTGAGAAATCCTCACTTCCTGTTCTTCTGTCTGTAACTCCACACAGTAATGCAAGGCTTTCTACCTGGTGTGGAGAAAGCCTCTTGAGGGGGGAGGGGGCGAGCAGTAGTGTCGGGACACTCTGTACTTTGCAGGTAGAGAAAGGAGCTGTGTGTTAGTGGGCATCCTGACACTCCTGCTCGGCCCCTCCCCCCTCAAGAGACTTTCTCCACACCAGGGAGAAAGCCTTGCATTACTGTGTGGAGTTACAGCGAGTAGAGGAGAGCCGTTTGACTGCTCCTCTGACGGGGGGGTTTGTGATGATCGATTATCAGCGCAGCCCCCCCACTGGACCACCAGGGATGCCACTAGTCCAGCAGGGATGCCCACAGATGCCACCAGGGATGCCCACCTAGACCACCAGGGATAACAAACACAAATAAAGGGTGCCAATCAGTGCCACAATGAATGCCAATCAGTGCCCACGATGGGCATCACTGATTGGCGGGCATTGTTTGGCACTGATTGGCATGCATTAGTACAAAACAATAGTGCCACCTATAAGTGCCCATCTATGCCCATCCATGCCACCTATCAGTGCCCATCCATGCCGCCTATCCGTGCCCATCCATGCCGCCTATCCGTGCCCATCCATGCCGTCTATCTGTGCCGCCTGTCCGTGCCCATCCATGCCGCCTATCCGTGCCCATCTGTGCCATCTATCCGTGCCGTCTATCCGTACCGCCCATCAGTGCTGCATATTAGTGCCCATAAATGCCACCACATCACTGCCACCTCATCGGTGCCCATCAGTGCCGCCTTATCAGTGCCTGTCAGTGCAGTATCATCAGTGCCCATCAGTAAAGGAGAAAACATACTTATTTACAATGTTTTATAACAGAAACATAAAAAAAATATTTTTTTCTACATTTCCGGTCATTTTTTTTTTGCAGAAAATAAAAATCCCAGAGGTGATTAAATACCACCAAAAGAAAGCTCTATTTGTGGGAACAAAATGGTACAAATTTAGTTTAGGTACAGTGTAGCATGACCGCGCAATTGTCATTCAAAGTGCAAAAGCACTGAAAGCTGAAATTTGGTCTGGGCGGGAGGGTTTATAAGTGCCCCCCGGTATGGAAGTTATTAACCTGCATAATGGTCTGGGTCTTAACCGGTTAAATCAGCTCCTCTATATGTGTTTCGGTGTATGTAGCTGGAGTTTAGTTTTACCGTTTCTGCTTACAAAATTGATCTACTTAGACATGAAAAAAAAAACAGAAATGAAATCTTGAGCATTAAATATCTGGATGTTGGATTCCTTTAATGAGGGGGGTACAGAACCTTCTACAATGCCAACACAAGAGACGAGATGTTTGCAGCAAGACAGATAAAGCAGCAATGTTTTATTTAGATGACGGATCTGTGCGTTGGAGATACCGCGATACACGCTGATACAGATCTTCCATTTTATCCGCGACGAAGCCGGAGCGATGCGGCTCACTATTTTAGGAGATGTATATTTTATAAAGGTTATGCATGTATTAAATACGCTCAAACATCCGACTGGGTTCTGAAACGGAGAGAGAAAAGATTCTGAATTTCTAGCGGGAGACAGAAAAAAATATATAAAAAAAAAAGGTAAAATTTTGATAAAAGTTCTTGTGCGGGAATATAATAGTCATTCCTGAGCTTTGCATTTTATATCACATTATGACGGTATCTTTACGACCTTCTCTACAGACCCACAAGGTCAACATTAAATACATTACAGTAATGACTTTGCAGTAAAATGTTGGCTGCTGGTTGAGAATGACTTTCCCGAGTTACGAAAAAAAAAGAAAAATTAAACTTGGACTAAAGTATACAAGTGTGAGAATTATCCCGGAAATGTATTGTGTATTGTATTGTAAATGTATTGTGTTAGTGATGTAAACTCCGATGCTGATTGTAACATTGTAACTTTAAAAATCAAATGACCACTGTGGTTAGTACTTAAAATAAATTTCTATAGAAATGTAGATACCGTATATACTCGAGTATAAGCCGAGTTTTTCAGCAAATTTTGTTGTGCTGAAAATGGCCCCCTCGGCTTATACTCAAATCACCTTTTTACACCTGATCCCCTGGACCCCTACCTTGGCACACATGTAGCCCCATGTCTCCTCTACAAGTGTGCAAAGTTTACTGTTCAGAGAACTTAAGGCCAGGGAGCACCGATTTTTCAAACCCGGGCCTCCCTTCCATAGACTCCCATGTTAAATGGTAATTTCTCCAATGAAATTTGGGGACCCAGTACTGGCTAGTCTTAGGTCCCCTGGACCCGCATTTTGGCACACATGCAGCCCCATTTCTCCTCTACAAGTGTGCAAAGTGTGCTGTCCGGGGGACCTACGGCCGGGGAGCACCGATTTTTTAAACCCGGGCACCCCTTCCATAGAAACCCCAATGTTAAATGGTCATTACTCCGGTGATTTTGGGGACCCAGTACCGGCCGGTCGTAGGACCCCTGGACCCTGATCTTGGCACACATGTAGCCTCACTCTTCCTCTACAAGTGTGCAAAGCGTGCTGTCCAGAGAAGCTAAGGCCGGGGAGTACCGATTTTTAGCTTCCAATAGAGAGAGCAACTAGGCATCTCGCGGCCCTCAATACATGCCTCAACAATTTCTTGGAGGACTTGGGGATGCGCAGGGCCGATACCCCTAATAAAAACAATTTAGGGAACCGGGGAACCGGCACTCCCAGGAGACGAGACAGCAACTGCTGGGTCTCCGTCCAGAACGGTACTATCTTGGGGCTAGTCCTGTATATGTGGTACAAGGTTCCCTTGGCTCCCTGACAGCGCCAACACCTGTCGAGCTGGATGGATAGATAGCGTGGAAAACATCCGGCGTCGTGTACCAAAAATACAGTATATTATAGGCATTCTCCTTATACAGCGTACAAAGAGAGCTTTTAGCCGCCTGAGACCAGATCGTCGTCACCGGGATCTCCTCCCCGAGCCCCCTCTCCCAGTGAAGCATGTATATGCATGCTTACCCCGGGTGGGGAAGGAACGAGATATATCTAATATCAACCCGCGGCGAGCCGGTCCCTCCAGTACCAGTAGTCACGCAGACGGTCAGTGAGGTCAGGGGGCGGGGGGGTCATGTGGGATGTCAGGATCGCTATATAGGGCCGTGTAAAATTCCTCAAAAGCATGAGCAATGTCCCGAGGGTGGGTCAGGAGGCGGCCTGCTCCATCCTTGATCTGGTGAGGGGTGGTCATGTGGGAGCGTTCCGACAGCTTACGCGCCAGCAGGGAGTGGGCCTTATTTCCCTTGTCGTAGTACCTTTGTTTTAGCCGTAGCAGGGCTTTTTCCACCTGGCCTAAGGCCAAGTCCCGAAGTGTCGTGTGCAAGCAGACTATCTTTTTAAGAAGGGGTATGGATGGAGAAGTTTGCAGTTGGCTCTCTAGGGTCCTCAGGTCCCTCTCTGCCTGTATCTTAGATGCTCTCGCATCCTTTTTCATGGTCGAGGAGAGCGCCATGCATTGACTCCGAAGGACTGCCTTGTGGGCCTCCCAAAGAGTGGCCAGGGAGACATCTGGGGTGTCGTTTTCGACAAAATAGTCTGGCAATGTCTTCTCTAGCTCCGACCTGGAGGGGCCATACTGAAGTAAAAAGTTGTTCAACTGCCAGTGACAGGGCCTGTGGTTGGTATCCTCGTAATTCAAGGTTCAACTGTACTCTGTTTTTTCTGCCGTCACTTTTCTATGTTTCTATTTACCTAATAAAGTGGCCAGTGAGTGTATATATATCAAGC
Source organism: Rana kukunoris (assembly GCA_029574335.1). Taxonomy (NCBI): domain Eukaryota; kingdom Metazoa; phylum Chordata; class Amphibia; order Anura; family Ranidae; genus Rana; species Rana kukunoris. The sequence continues at coordinate 153,610,930 of CM056059.1, read as the reverse complement.
TGGTCTCTTTTAAATCTCTATTCTACATGTGTATCCAAAAATATTAAAAAGTCTTTACATTCCCTTTAAGTTTAATGGGGTTGGCATATAGAAAATGGAGAAAATGGAGGAAATTGCTTCCCCCCCCCCCCCCCATACCAGCCAATCAAATGTTTCTTAGCCGCACAGTACAGTGAATAATGATGTGGGTTTCATCTAACTGTCGTTCCTCGTCCAGACCAAACCTTCAGAAAGATAATAAGGCTGCAAAGTGCAGATTGACCTCCTTTTGAAGAAATATTGTCTTGCCACTTTCGGACAAACCCCCGACTTTCCCGTCTCTCAAATCTGCTTTCAACTCTTCCACTTTGATCTGACAGATAGATTACTTTCAGCAGCCGAATGCCGCAAAAGTCGCCTTTTTTTTAATATTGGACACTAGAAATTGGTACAAAGCATAACTTCTGCTGAATGGAAAGAGAAAAAAGCAGCAAAGAGGAAGAAAAGATCAAAGCTGGTGTTTAACCACTTAAGCCCCGGACCATTATGCAGGTAAAGGACCAGGCCCCTTTTTGCGATTCGGCACTGCGTCGCTTTAACTGACAATTGCGCGGTCGTACGATGTGGCTCCCAAACAAAATTGGCGTCCTTTTTTTCACACAAATAGAGCTTTCTTTTGGTGGCATTTGATCACCTCTGCAGTTTTTTGTTTTTGCGCTATAAATAAATATAGAGCGACAATTTTGAAAAAAATTCAATATTTTTTACTTTTTGCTATAATAAATATCCCCCAAAAATCTATAAAAAGAACATTTTTTTTCCTCATTTTAGGTCGATACGTATTCTTCTATATATTTTTCGTAAAAAAAAAAAATCTCAATAAGCGTTTATTGATTGGTTTGCGCAAAAGTTATAGCGTTTACAAAATAAGGGATAGTTTTATGGCATTTTTAGTAATATTTTCTTTTTACTAGTAATGGGGGCGATCAGTGATTTTTTTTGGTTCTGCAACATTATGGCGGACACATCGGACAATTTTGACACATTTTTGGGACCATTGGCATTTTTATAGCGATCAGTGCTATAAAAATGCATTGATTACTTTAAAAATGCCACTGGCAGTGAAGGGGTTAACACTAGGGGCAGTGCCGGCCCAAGACATTGTGCTGCCTGGGACCAAGAATGAAATGCTGCCCCCCCCCCCCCAAATAAATCACGCCCACCAAAAGACCCCCACATTCAATATTTTATATCATGATAGCTAAAGGGGACACGTCATTGCTCTATACATGTATATAGGAGTATAAAGAGGACCTGTCATGGCTCTATACATGTATATAGGAGTATAAAGAGGACCTGTCATGGCTCCATACATGTATATAGGAGTATAGAGAGGACCTGCCATGGCTCTATACATGTATATAGGAGTATAAAGAGGACCTGTCATGGCTCTATACATGTATATAGGAGTATAAAGAGGACCTGTCATGGCTCTATACATGTATATAGGAGTATAGAGAGGACCTATCATGGCTCTATACATGTATATAGGAGTATAAAGAGGACCTGTCATGGCTCTATACATGTATATAGGAGTATAGAGAGGACCTGTCATGGCTCTATACATGTATATAGGAGTATAGAGAAGACCTGTCATGGCTCTATACATGTATATAGGAGTATAAAGAGGACCTGTCATGGCTCTATACATGTATATAGGAGTATAGAGAGGACCTGTCATGGCTCCATACATGTATATAGGACTATAAAGAGGACCTGTCATGGCTCTATACATGTATATAGGACTATAAAGAGGACCTGTCGTGGCTCTATACATGTATATAGGAGTATAGAGAAGACCTGTCATGGCTCTATACATGTATATAGGAGTATAAAGAGGACCTGTCATGGCTCTATACATGTATATAGGACTATAAAGAGGACCTGTCGTGGCTCTATACATGTATATAGGAGTATAGAGAAGACCTGTCATGGCTCTATACATGTATATAGGAGTATAAAGAGGACCTGTCATGGCTCTATACATGTATATAGGAGTATAGAGAGGACCTGTCATGGCTCTATACATGTATATAGGACTATAAAGAGGACCTGTCATGGCTCTATACATGTATATAGGACTATAAAGAGGACCTGTCGTGGCTCTATAACAGTGTTTTTCAACTCCAGTCCTCAAGGCACACCAACAGGTCATGTTTTCTAGCTTTCCATTATTTTGCACAGGTGATTTGATCAGTTTCACTGCCTTAGTCAGGGATCCTCAAACTACGGCCCTCCAGCTGTTGCGGAACTACAAGTCCCATGAGGCATTGTAAAACTCTGACATTCACAGACATGACTAGGGCATGATGGGAATTGTAGTTCCTGAACAGCTGGAGGGCAGTAGTTTGAGGACCCATGGCCTTAGTAATCACCACAGCCATTTCATCTGAGGGAAATCCTGAAAACATGACCTGTTGGTGTGCCTTGAGGACTGGAGTTGAAAAACACTGCTCTATACATGTATATAGGACTATAAAGAGGACCTGTCATGGCTCTATACATGTATATAGGAGTATAAAGAGGACCTGTTATGGCTCTATACATGTATATAGGAGTATAGAGAGGACCTGTCATGGCTCTATACATGTATATAGGACTATAAAGAGGACCTGTTATGGCTCTATACATGTATATAGGAGTATAGAGAGGACCTGTCATGGCTCTATACATGTATATAGGACTATAAAGAGGACCTGTCATGGCTCTTTACATGTAAAGGAATATAAAGAGTACTTGTCATGGCTCTATACATGTATAAAGGAGAATAACGAGGACCTGTCATGGCTCTATACATGTATCCAGGAGTATAAAGGGACCTGTGCATTTCCGGCGGCCACAATGTATTTTGCGCAAACTAATCATGTACGCTAATTGTGTTTTTTTATGGTGCCAAATGTAGCGCTCACCCCCGAAGGAGACGCTGGTTGATTTTGGGGTCGGCGTATAAAGTTATCAATTACACTTGTCTAGGGGTGAATACTTGTGGAAAGTGAACAAAGCAAGTGTCCAGACATCATTGTCATTTTTTGTTGTTGTTTATAGCACAAAAAATAAAAACCGTCAATAGGGCAGAGGACGGTGTCAGTAGGGCAGTGGACGGTATCAGCAGCATTGTACCTCCATCCAAAAACCTGAATCAGCTCTACTAAACCCAACCCCATACAAACTGTATACAAAGTGGCACTGTGCATTCTACAACCCTTTCAAGCACCTTTTAATTACAGAAAAAAGCCCAAAAATTTCAAAGCAATCCACAGGCACCCCACAAATAGAGAAGAAAATAACAGATTAAATATCAGACAATAGAGACCTCCATTACAGCAAGACAAAAAAAAACATTACCTTCCAGGAGCCGCTGCAAAGATGTTGCCCTCCATTCACTGTCTCTGGAGTGCACAGACAGTGCAGTGTGACCTGGCTGCAGGACATTAGCCCTGCTGGAGCAGGGGAAGAAAGGAAAGGTTTGCATGCTTTTTGGGGGTAGCTGACAGAGGACGGGGTTGCTGACGGACATGGTTGCTGACAGAGGAGGGGGGCTGACAGACGGGGTTGCTGACAGAGGAGGGGTCTGACAGAGAGGGGCGGGCTGACAGAGAGGGGTAGATGACAGGGGGGTTGCTGACAGAGAGGGGCGGCTGACAGGGGGGTTGCTGACAGAGAGGGGGGATAACGAGGGTTGCTGACAGAGAGGGGGCTGACAGACGGTGTTGCTGACAGAGAGGGAGGCTGATAGAGAGGGGCGGGCTGACAGAGAGGGGCAGCTGACAGGGGGGTTGCTGACAGAGAGGGGCGGCTGACAGGGGGGTTGCTGACAGAGAGGGGGGATAACGAGGGTTGCTGACAGAGAGGGGGCTGACAGACGGTGTTGCTGACAGAGAGGGAGGCTGATAGAGAGGTGCGGGCTGACAAGGGGGGTTGATGACAGAGAGGGGGGTTGACAGGGAGGGGGGCTGACGGGGCTTGCTGACAGAGGGGGGGCTTGCTGAAATAGAGGGGGCTGACAGGGGGTTGTTGCTGACAGGGGGTTGTTGCTGACAGGGGGTTGTTGCTGACAGGAGGGTGTTGCTGACAGGCGGGTGTTGCTGACAGGCAGGTGTTGCTGACAGCCAGGGGGTGGCTTACAGAGGAGGGCAGGCTGACAGACGGGCTGGTGGAAGAGCGGATGACACAGACCTCATCCAAGGCAGTCAAAAGAAACAGCGCGCCAGGCAGGGGGGGCGGGACTCCGGGTGGCCGCGATGACGATTACCCACAGTCACGCACATGTGTCAAATCTGGACAAGCCCTGCGGCCCGCCCGCTCCTGTGTCCTGTCACCACTACAGCAGCGGCGCCGGGCTCCTGAGAGGCAGCGGCGCCTGCCCTTCTCACTTGCTGACTGCTTCGGCTGCAAGTGTCCTCACAGGCAGCCCTGCGCCGTGCTCCTCACAGGCAGCGGGCGGAACGGGCTGGCAGGGGCGGCGGAATGCCGCTCCCCTAAAAGTGCCACCTGGTACCCATGGTACCACCCGGTCCTATCATAGGGCCGGCCCTGACTAGGGGGCGGGGAAGGGGTTAAGTATGTTCCCTGGGTGTGTTCTAACTGTAGGGGGTGGCCTCACTAGGGAAATGACTGATCGCTGTTCATACATTGTATTAACAGACAATCAGGCATTTCTCCCCCTGACAGGACCGGGAGCTGTGGGTTTACACCCACAGCTCCCGGTTCTCGCTCTGTAATGAGCGATCGCGTGTGCCCGGCGTGGCTGCTGGGCGAGGTGACGTACAGCTACCGGCTCTCGCCCAGCAGAGCCAACCTGCTGCCGTATAACTGCGGCAGATGGTCAGCAAAGCAGTTAAACTGCTTATTTATTATGACTTTCTTGCTTCCTGCTCTGCTTTAAATGAGACCTTTGCATTTTCATCACATACCTTGCTTTAGACCCGCTGATGTCAATTCTGGGTCTCTGTGCTTTGCCATGCAATGCAGGCAGACCTTGGCTGTAGGGAGGGGCGCTGTACATGGCTTCCTGAAAACATCACAGCCCCCCTGCCTCAGTACTCCTCTCCGGAGCCCTCAGCCCTGATGCCAGCAGTGGGCTTGTTATTGGGGGAGTCAGGGCCGTCTTTAAGGCAGGGCAAAAGGGGAAGTTGCCCTGGGCCCTGTCATTGTTGTGGGGCCCAAAGCAGCTGCCTCATACTTGCCAATTATCCCGGGTTAAATTCCCTTGTCCCTTTTTAGTCCTGTGCTGTGTCCCGATATCGCAGTGTGAAGTGCTGCTACTAATGCTGCCCAGCTCTGTCCTATTGTGTACAGATGACTCGCCCTGAAGACCCTGCGTTTACATGTGAATAACCGGCATTCATATGTAAATAATGGGAGCATTCAAATGTAAATAGCAGTGGCATTCATATGTATGTAAATATGTAAATAGCTGAGCCTGGCAGCATTCATATGTAAATAAAGGCGGTATTCATATGTATATCATGCCCCTTTGCAGTGAAGAGATGATGTGCTGTAACCTCCAGCAACCAGTGATCAGCATTACTGTACAGTAAACTCTAGCAACCAATCAGTAAACAGTATTACTGTACAGTAATCTCTAGCAAGCAATCAACAAGAAGAAATCATGTGCTGTAACCTCTAGCAACTAATCAGTGAGCCGTAATGTGTGCTGTAACCTCTAGCAACCATTCAGTAAGTGGTAATGATACGCTGCAACCTCTGGCAACCAATCGCAATCACTGCCTGATCTGATACTAGTGGTGGCTGGTGCTCACAATTTTTGGGGGGGCGCAAACAAAAAAAATAAAAAAATTGCAACATCAAACGCAAACACTGTGCCATCAATTGCTACCACTGTGGAATGCTATCAAACGCAGCCGATGTGCCATTAATTGTCACCACTGTGCCATGCCATTAAACGCAGCCACTGTGCCATCAATTGTCACCACTGTGGAATGCCATCAAACGCAGCCGCTGTGCCATCATTTGTCACCACTGTGCCATGCCATCAAACGCAGTCACTGTGCCATCAATTGTCACCACTGTGCCATGCCATCAAACGAAGCCGCTGTGCCATCAATTGTCACCACTGTGCCATGCTATTAAACGCAGCCGCTGTGCCATTAATTGTCACCACTGTGCCATGCCATCAAACACAGCCACTGTGCCAATTGTCACCACTGTGCCCATTGTTGCCACTGTGCATGTCACTGTGCTGTGCCCTTTAATTGTTGCCTCTGTGCCCATATTTGTCACTGTGCTGTGCCCTTTGTCGCCTCTGTGCCCATTGTTGTCACTGTGCTGTGCCATTTGTTGCCTCTGTGCCCATTGTTGTCACTGTGCTGTGCCCTTTGTCGCCTCTGTGCCCATTGTTGTCACTGTGCTGTGCCCTTTGTCGCTTCTGTGCCCATTGTTGTCACTGTGCTGTGCCCTTTTATTGATGCCACTCTGCCCTTTGCCGCTCTCTGTCCCCTTTGCTGCTCTCTGTGCCCATTGTCGCTCCTTTCCCTGTAAAATGCACTTACCTGAAGCTTCCATGTCCTCCCTCGATGTCTTCTTTCGCCTGGGTGACGCTTCAGCCAATCAGGTTCCTGATAACCAGAATCCGGGAACCTGATTGGCTGAAACGGCCATCCGAGAGCCGGAGGGCTGTACTTGAAAAGCCTATCAGAGCGGCTGGATCTTATAGGCAGTTCCCCTCAGCCAACCAGCTGCCGCTATTCAGGTAACCGGTGACCTATGTTCGGTTATATGAATAGACCAGGCAGCCGGCAACCAACAATAACATACCTTCGTGCATATATGCACGAAGGTATGTTATTTGCGAGAGGAGGTGGCGCTGCAGCGCCCTCTATAGACGGCCGCCAGAACTGCAGTTAAAATGTAAAAATGACATTTAGCCGAATAAAAGTTCTTAAAGGGCCCGTTTTTTTTTTGTATTGTTTTTTTACTACAGGAGGGGGGGCGGCGCCCGGTCGTCCCTATGGACGGGCCGCCACTGTCTGATACAGTAAACAGATTTTAAGTCTAGCTTAAATTCATGGTATGTCTCAGAGCAGGTGGAGACTCTGGGGCCCCAAGATTTTTTTTGCCCAGGGTCCAATCAACAGTAAAGACGGCCCTGGGGGGAGTTATGCAAATATCAAAATGCAATCCTTGCCAACAGTCCCGATTTTACCCGGAACAATCCCGATAATTGAACCCTTGTCCCGATCTGAGTGTGTCCCGATTCAAAATCCCAGGATTTCGCTTTTGTCCCGAAAATCTGGACTTTTTTGGGCAACAGCCGCAGGTTCTAGCTATAAAAATATGGCCGCAAGATCTCTGTTCAGTGGAGAGGGGAGGAGCCCCTCTGCTCTGTGCAGCCAATCGACTTCTCTTTTCAGTGTACAAGTAGGAAATTCACTTGTACACTGAAGCCGGTTAGCTGCACGGATCGGAGGCCCCTCCCCTCTCCACTAAACACACTGGGAAAGAGACCTAAAAATACAAATAGAGCCACCCCCAACCCTCTGCCTGTGGGCTGCTGCCAGTCTAACGAGCGGCAGGGCCAAGGGTCTCCACTGGGGACACCTGATGTAAAGAGGGACTCCGCTGTACTTGGAAGGGTGGGTGTCAGTCTGGAGGTCCTAGGCATACTGTGTTTGCATTCAGACCACCCTATGTAACAACCACATGTGATGCTGAGCATTTGTGATTGGAAGAATTAGAATCCAATGAATGAAAGGCATGGGCCAGGGACACTCAGGCTTGGCAGGATCTAGATCAGGGGTCTCCAAACTTTCTAAGCACAAGGTCCAGTTTACTGTCCTACAGGCTTTGGGTGTGTGTGGGGGAGCAGACTATGGCCAGTAGGAGTAGAAAGTGCCCCATCATTGGTTTTAATGGGAGATATAGTGCTCCACTGTTGATAGGGTCAGGTAAATGCAGGCAAAGTGCCAGGTCTAGCCCCCGGGCCTCAGTTTTGAGACCACTGATTTAGATGATGCAGGACATCCTCCAGTTAGGAAATGAGGTAGCTCACAGTGTGCAGTGAAATCAGAGTAAGCCATTTCAGGAGATGAGCCAGTACAACTGTACAAGACTGAAGATGAAACTGGAGGTCAGATTTAAAAAAATAATAAAAAATTTGCCTTTAGTTCTACTGGCCAGCTGCATCAACGTTATCCCTCTGTGGCCAACTGTGTCAAAGTGATTCCTCACTGGACAGCGGCCTCAAAGTGACTCCTTTCTGGCCAACTGTGTAAAAGTGATTCCTCTATGGCCAATAGGGATGAGCTTCGTGTTTGAGTTGAACCCATGTTCGACTCAAACATCGTATGTTCGACCTTCTGTCGAATAATGAAAGTTTTGGGCCATTTGCGCCAAATTCGCGTGGCGTGTCACAGCTCATAATTCACTGCGGCATCGCAGTGCATTGCTGGTTGATGATTGGCCAAGCATGCACTATGACCCGCATGCTTGGCCAATCACAGCTTGCAAAAAACGGAGACCCATAATTGGCCAAAGTCAGGGTGGCTTTGGTCAATTATGGCTCAGGGGGTTTAGTTCACACCCCACACTATCAAAGGCCACCTGGAAGTCGGTCTTGTGTAGTGTGTTGCAGTGGTTTACAGAGAGAGAGAGAGTGTAATTTTTTGAAGTCAGGCCACGTACACACGACCGAGAAACTCGTCGGGCTAAACTCATCGTTCCGCCCGTCGAGGTTCCTGTTCAGCTGTCGAAAAGCTTACCGAGCCAAATTTCCCCATAGAACAACGAGGAAATAGAGAGCATGCTCTCTTTTTGGCTCGACAAGCTTCCCGACGGGATGCTCGGCGAAAAGTGTACACAGGACCGATTTTCTCGGTCGTGTGTTAGATAGAGTAGGCAGGCAGGCTAGTCAGTTTTAGAGTTACAGTGTGTAGAGGATATATATGCATCCCAGGTGTTGTATATATATTTATACACTGTATTGAGTTTAGCTAGATCCGCTCTTCCTAATATACTGACAGGCAGGCAAGCCACATCAATACATTTGCTGGTGTTCTCATATTAATATCACAGGCAGTGACTGATCAGCAAGTATTTTCACTGCGCCCATTCCTGCGCCCACCAAAAGTAAGTGTGAGGGCTTACAGAGTTGTGGCACCAACACCACCAACAAAGGCCTAATGTAATTACAATTCTTGATCTAATATTTCACAGCAGGACCCATTCCTGCGCCCACCAAAAGTAACTGTGAGGACTTACAATGTTGTGGCACCAGCACCAGTGCCTAAGGCCCAATTTTTCTACCACTGTTCAACAATGGCATGTAATTACAATTCTTGATCTAATAGTTCACACAGCAGGGCGTTCAAGCGCCCACCAAGACTAACTGTGAGGCCTTACAGTGTTGTGGCAACACCTAGGGCCCAAATTTCTGCAGAGTATATACGGCAGTCCCCTACTTTCAAACATCCAACTTACAAACGACTCCTACTTGCAAACGGAAGGAGACAACAGGAAGTGAGAGGAAATCTACCACTAGGAAGCAAAGGTCTCTTCTGTAAGAGGTGTCTCCCGTCGACTGATACTTTATCACCAATCCTTGTTTCACTAAAAAAAAATTTTTTTTTTCAAAAAATCATTTGTCATTGGGACAGAAAGTGAGGTGCAATCTTCTGAACATATGCACACAGACAGCAAAACAAATGTTACAGGGGTGATAGTTATTATCACCCCTGTAACATTTGTTTTGCTGTCTGTGTGCATATGTTCAGAAGATTGCACCTCACTTCTCTATGTTTCCCAAAAAGCTTAAAAATAGATTTTATGGCTGGAGCTACACTTTAAAAAAGTACCAGTTCAAAATTACAGTCTCTGTCTTGTTTGCACCGCCTGTATACTGCTGTATACTGCTGTTCAAAGTATATAGGGCCAAAGGGGCTTGTAATGACCTGGGGGGAGGGGGCGGGGAAACCCATGCTATTTTTCTCAATGATTTTCATCCATATTGTGGGGACCAGACATTACATTAAAGCTACAAGCAGTTTTAAATTACCTTTTTCTTATAGTAATCTAATTTTGTGCAGGGACAGTTCGAAACACGTGCCATTACTATAGACACCCAGCAGGTACAATATTTAAAGGAATTTTTCATTTTTTTTTTCACTTTAAGCATCATTAAAATCGATGCTCCAGAAAAAACGAGAGTTTTTTGAAAAAAAATTCCATTGATACATGTTCCCTGGGGCAAGACCCGGGTTCTCAAAGACGTTTTCTGACAATTACTTGCATATGGGGCATTAAAATGAGCACTTTTGAATTCGAACACTCGAGTCTTATTGACGTCAATGGGGTTCTAAATGTTCACGCGAGCGGTCGGTCCGTTCGAAGGTTCTGGTGCGAACTGAACGGGCCAACTGTACCACAGTGATCCCTCTGGTAAACTGTATCAAATTGATCCTTCTCTTGCCAACTATGTCATGATTTCTCACTAACCAACTGCATGAAAGTAATCCCTCTTTGCCAAACTGTGTCAAAGTGATCCCTCTATGGCCAACTGTGTCAAAGTGATCCCTCTATGGCCAACTGTGTCAAAGTGATCCATCTGTGGCCAACTGTGCCAAAGTTATCCCTCTGTGGCCAACTATGTCAAAGTGATTCCTTACTGGCCAACTGTATGAAAGTCCTCCCTCTCTGGCTAACTGTGTTTCAAAGTTATGCCTCTGTAGCTAACTATTAGGGTTGAGCGAATTCGTACCGAACTTTGTTCGGCAATGTAATGGCACGCTGCACGGCAGCCAATCGCCATTTGTTTTACTCATGTGACCTAGAAGCCATCACAGCCCTGTCTACTAATGGCATGGCTGTGATTGGCCAGTGCAGCATGTGACCCAGCATGTGTCCCAGCCTCTATATAAGCTAGAGGCGCACAGCTCGTCACTCTGAAATCTGCTTTAGTTAGGTTAGGGAAAGGCTGCTGCTGTTTTCAGGGAGAGATTTAAATAGGAGTCAGACTGTCCTGCTTCAGAATCACCAGCACTGCATATGTTACTCTGAGATACTCTGCAGGATAGGTTAGGGGAAGCTTCCTGTTTGTGCTTGTAGGGAATAGAAATATATAGGAGTCTGTCCTGTTTCTAAAATCTAATTACACCAGCACTGCATCTGTTCCTGTGAGATACTCTGCAAGATACTTTAGGGCAGGGGTCTCCAAACTTTTTAAACAAAGGGCCAGTTTACTGTCCTTCAGATTTTAGGGGGGCCGGACTGTGGTCAGTGGGAATAAAAAATAAATGAAAGTTATAGTGCCGGTAGTCAGTAGGTGGAATAGTGCCCCATAAAAGGTATTAGTTATTGGAACAGTGCCCCATTGTTGGTGTCATAGGGAGGAAAAATACACCATCATTGGTGTCAGTGGGAGAAATAGTGTCCCATCATTTGTGTCAGTGGAAAAAAATAGTGTCCCATCATTTGTGTCAGTGGGAGAAATAGTGCCCCATCATTGGTATGAGTGTGAGGAATAGTGTCCCATCATTTGTGTCAGTGGGGGAAATAGTGCCCCATCATTGGTATCAGTGGGAGAAATAGTGCCCCATCATTGGTATCAGTGGGAGGAATCGTGTCCCATCATTGGTATCAGTGGGAGGAATAGTGTCCCATCATTTGTGTCAGTGGGAGGAATAGTGTCCCATCATTTGTGTCAGTGGGAGGAATAGTGTTGCATCATTGGTATTAGTGGGAGGAATAGTGTCCCATCATTGGTATCAGTGGGAGGAATAGTGTCCCATCATTTGTGTCAGTGGGAGAAATAGTGTCCCATCATTGGTATTAGTGGGAGGAATAGTGTCCCATCATTGGTGTCAGTGGGAGGAATAGTACATCATCATTGGTATCAGTGGGAGGAAAAGTGCCTCATCGCCTGTATTATCTGTAGGAGGAATTCCCAAGGGCCGGATAAAGGCATGCAAAGGTCCGCATCCGGCCCTGGGGGCCGCAATTTGGAGACCACTGCTTTAGGGGAAGGTTCTTATTATTTTTTTTTATGTTATTTTAAGTTATTTCCCTATCCACATTTATTTTCAGAGTACTTGCCATGCTCTTACCGACTTACCTCTATCCCTTTCCCTTAGTCTTTTAGAGACATTTTAGTAGTCAAAAGTCCGGGTCCCCATTGACTTCAATGGGGTTCGGGTTCGGGGTCAAGTTCGGGTCCCGAACCGGGACTTTTTTCCAAAGTTCGGCCGAACCCGAACATCCAGGTGTCCGCTCAACTCTACTAACTATGTGAAAGTGATTCCTTACTGGCCAACTGTATGAAAGTTCTCCCTCTCTGGCTAAATGTGTCAAAGTTATGCCTCTGTGGCTAACTATGTCAAAGTGATTTCTCACTGGCCAACTGTATTAAAGAGACCTCACTAGCCAATGGCCTCAAAGTGACTTCTTTCTGGCCAATTGTATCAAATAAATCCCTCTCTGACCAACTCTGTCAAAGTGATCCCTCTGTGGTCAACTGTGTCAAAGTGAATCTTCACTGGCCAATGGCATCAAAGTGATTCCTCTATGGCCAACTGTGTCAAAGTGAATCTTCACTGGCCAATGGCATCAAAGTGATTTCTCTATGGCCAACTGTGTCAAAGTCCTCCCTTTCTGGCCAACTGCACCACAGTGATCCCTCTGGTCAACTGTATCAAATTGACCCTTCTCTGGCCAACTGTGTCAAAGTGATTTCTCACTGGCAAACTGCATGAAAATAACCCTCTCTGCCCAATCGTGTCAAAGGGATCCCTCACTGGCCCACTGCATCAGTGTCACCCCTCTCTGGCCAGTCCCTACTCCACTTTGAAAAATGCTAAATACTGTCTTGCTCATAGCATACTGTATAAGGCCGCGTACACACGATCAAATCTATCTGCTGGAAACGGTCGGCCGACCGTCCCAGCAGACATATTCGATCGTGTGTACGGGCGAGCCGACGGATTTGGCCAGCCGACAGATTTTAAAGCATGCTTTAAAATCTGTCGGCTGGGAATACGTCCGCCCGATATGTCTGCTGGTTAGTACGCTAACCAGCAGACAGGTCTTCTCGCACATGCGTTGAATGGATTCGACACATGCGCGGAAGTAATTCACTTCCTGGTGCGGTGATGTGGCGGTGTCAACGTCACGTCACCGCCACGTCAGCGCGCTGTCTGCCGACGGGGATTTTGGTTTGATCGTGTGTACACGATCAAACCAATACATCCCAGCAGACAGATTTGTTCAAATCGGTCTGTCCGACCGATTTGAACAAATCTGTCTGCTCGTGTGTATGGGGCCTTAGACATCGCAAGCCAACGTGGGCAGACAAACACAGAAGAAAGCTATAGACTCAGGTTTGGTTGCTAACCGGCACTATGCAATAGGTGTGACCTCAGCCTAGGGCAAAAGACAGCTTGAGAAAAATACTTTCTGCAAATTTTGATGAATTTACATGTCATAGACACAAAATAAATCATTATCCTATTTAAAAAAATAATTGTTTTTAGGCTTCTCTCTATGTTTGGATATATGGTTTCCCATCGCTCCCGAAGACCATCTGCTCTCAGGACTCCAGGCAGTGACAATTCTCTGAATGATCCAAATCAAAAGTGCTGCCGGCAATGAAGTAACATTGGATGGCTCCCTGGGCTGGAGGCTGCCAGTTGGGGATCTCCACACTGATGCCAAACTGTAAATAGGCACTAAGGATGAGTGATGCTCTAACCATTCTGAGTGGTTATCCCATCACCCAATATTGGACTACTCTCCCCAGTCCCCCACCTCCCCCCATGCAGAAATCCTCATCTCACGACAGAGCTGGCAACTTTTTAAATAATTTATTTTAACAACTCTGAATGCACAAAAAATGTTGGGCATTAACGTGTCTTACATTAAAGCGTAAGTTCAACTTTACCAAAAAGCACACCCATGCTGTGCCATATGGTTACAGCAGTCTGGTGTGCTAAACCTCCCTTCCAGCCAGGACTCCCTTTCTGTTTAAAGAATGTAGTCCAAAACAGCATTTAAAATAAAGCTCCCTAAAACCTTCTGCAGCCTTTGATGGCCCCATACTGAGTTATTGTAGGGATAGAGCAGATGTTGGGAACCAGCAATTTGAGTGGAGACTGCGTGTTGAAGCTGTTATAGCTGCAGTGGGTGGGCCAACTCAATATTGAACCCTATGGACTAAGACTGGGATGTCAGTCATGTGCGTGTAAAGAAGGGGTGCCCAACCTTTTGAAGACCGAAGGCCACTTAAGCAACTTGATAACGAGTCGTGGGCCACAATGAGCGGAGTGGGTGGATGGCAGGTCATGGCTACTCTATAGGCCCTCGGATCCACCCAGATAGAAGGGGACGAATTGCCTTCTGTTTTTCGGATTGGAGGTAGGTGGGCGCAAACAGACATCTGTCGCTCTATAGAGTGGAATTGAGGGTCCCATTTGGTTGGGCTGATCATGTGAACGGGGCCTAAGACTGCTTTCACACTGATGTGCTGCCATTTACCCACACCGTGGGTGCAGCATCTATCCTGCGGGTTAGCTGAACTTTGCCATAGACTCTGCCTGTTGCAAAAGCCAGCACTGTAGAGGACGCATCGGCTTATGGGGCTCTTCTCTGCAGCCGCTTTCTTCCTCTAGCACCAGCTTCATTCACAACACTGATGTTGCAGTATGGCACGTCGGCAACCTACGATCTGGGCTTGCCAACCCGCCATTCCAGAGCAGGAGGTCGGGGGCCACATCAGAGGGCTCTGCGGGCCACATAACGCTCCCTGGGCCAATGGTTGGCCGCCCCTGGTGTAAAGGCAGGCGTTCCAGTACTTTTAACCATGGATATGTCCTTGTAAAAGTAGCGGTGGCGTCATCACTGGGCTGTACAAAGCCTGTGCAGAGAGCAGAGCTGTGGGAGGGACCCAGCAAGCTCCACCCACTACAGAAAACTACAGGAGGGGGCGGAGACAAGATTGGTCACCTTGCACAAGGAAAGAGAGCAGCAGTGAGCAGTCTTTATTACAGGGAGTCTCCCATGGGATTTTGCCCAGATCTGGAAGAAACTTACAAAGCACACCGAGACCCAAGAAGAATTCACACGAGGGATGGATTTGGGTATTTATTTATCTAGCTCTTGCTTCCATGTTCATTTATTCTTCCCTCATTTGGAATTCATCACATAGGACCAGCCTTGAGTTTGGATGTAAAGGGAACAGTTAATTTTAGTTTATGAACAGATGGTTGGTGCCCCCCCCCCCTCCTCTCCTCACCCAGCAGCCGGGATACCAGGGGGAGCCAGACAAATTCCACAAGCCGGGTTATAGCTCTAACGAGCGTCGTAAATGACGCCCAATAAATGTAACGTTTTGTTTTTTCCTGCTGATGCAAGCAGCGACTGCGCCGGGGAACGCCGGCCCGGGGGTGTTATGTGAAGGTAGCAGCGGGTTTCTGGTACCTGTAAATGCAGGCCTTGTGCCACCAGAAAAAAAAAGAGGAAATTTTGCCTGGTAGTAAAATGAATCAGCTAATTAAAGTGCTCTTTATTTCAGGTAGCCGACTACCGGCTCTGCTTTATAAGTGGGGCGACATTTGAAGGATTAAAGAACGTATACAGAAACACCTTCATGTATGGATTGCTTCTAAAGTCCTGAAATAATATCTACACATAAATCAGCTGAGAGATGAGATCGGGATCACAGTGAGCGCGGCTGCTCTGTAAAATTTCATGGCTGCAGGTTTGTCGTAACTATTGTCCATCTCCTATAAGAAAAAGAGAAAGTGAGAGAAAGGGAGAAAGTGAGAAAACAAGAGAAATAAAGAAAGCGAGAGGGAAAAAGAGAGAGAGAGAGAATGAAAAAGAGAGAGAGGGAAAAAAATAGAGAGAGGGGGGGAAAGAGAGACATAGAGAGAAGAAAAAAGATAGACAGAGAAGGAAAAGAGAGAGAGGAGTAGAAAGAGAGGGAAAGGAAAAAAGAGAGAGGGGGAGAAAGAGAGAAAGAAAAAGAGAGAGAGAGAGAGAGAAAGAGAGAGAGAGAGAAAAAAAGAGAGAGAGAGAGAAGAAAAAAAGAGAGATGCGGAGAGAGAAGTAAAAAGAGGAAGAGAGAGAGCTTGAGAAAAGAGAGAGAGAGAACAAGAACAACAACGAGAGAGAGAGGGAGAAAGATAGAAGCGAGAGAGAATAAGAAACACAAGAAAGTAAGAGAGAAAGAAAAGGAGAGAATGAGAAAGAAAGAAAGAAAGAAAAAAAGAAAGAGAAAAAAGAAAAAGAGAGAGGAAAAAGAGAGAGGAAAAAAGAAAGAGAGAGCGAGAAAAAGAAAGAAAGAAAGCGAGAGTGAGGGAGACAGAGAGAGAGAGAGAATGAGAACAAGAGAGGAAGAAGAAGAGAGAGAGAGCGAGAGAAGAAAAAGAGAGCGAGAGAAGGAAAAAGAGAGAGAGAGAAGAAAAAGAGAGACACAGAGAGAGAGAAGGAAAAAGAGGAAGAGAGAGAGCTTGAGAAGAGAGAGAGAGAGAGAGAGAGAGAACAAGAACAACAACGAGAGAGAGAGGGAGAGAGATAAAAGAGAGAGAGAATGAGAAACTAAAGAGAGAGAGAGAAGAGGAGAGAAAGGAGAGAAAGAGAAAGAAAGAGAAAAAAGAAAGAGAGAGGAAAAAAGAAAGAGAGAGCAAGAAAAAGAAAGAAAGAAAGCGAGAGAATGAGAAATAAAGAGATAGGAGAGAAAGAGAGAAAGAGAGAGGAAAAAAGAAAGAGAGATCAAGAAAAATAAAGAAAGCGAAAGAATGAGAAAAGAAAGAGAGAGAGAAAGAAAGAAAAAGAGAGAGAGAGAGAAAGAGAATGAGAACAAGATTGGAAGAAGAGAGAGAGAGAATAAGAAATGTGAGAAAACAAGAGAAATAAAGAAAGCGAGAGGGAAAAAGAGAGAGAGAGAGAAGGAAAAGAGATAGAGAGAATGAAAAAGAGAGAGAGGGAAAAAGATAGAGAGAGGGGGGGAAAGAGAGAGATAGAGAGAAGAAAAAAGATAGACAGAGAAGGAAAAGAGAGAGAGAGGAGTAGAAAGAGAGGGAAAGGAAAAAAAAAAGAGGGGGGAGAAAGAATAAGAGAGAGAGAGAGAGAAAGAGAGAGAGAGAGAAGGAAAAGGAGAGAGAGAGAGAAGGAAAAGGAGAGAGAGAGAAGAAAAAGAGAGACGCAGAGAGAGAGAGAAGTAAAAAGAGAAGAGAACAAGAACAACAACAAGAGAGAGGGAGAGAGATAGAAGAGAGAGAATAAGAAACACAAGAAAGTAAGAGAGAAAGAAAAGGAGAGAATGAGAGAGAAAGAAAGAGAAAAAAGAAAAAGAGAGCGGAAAAAAGAAAGAGAGAGCAAGAAAAAGAAAGCGAGAGAATGAGAAAGAAAGAGAGAGTGAGGGAGACAGAGAGAGAGAGAGAGAGAAAGAAAGAGAGAGGAGAGAAAGCGAGAGAAAGAAAAAGAGAGAGGAAAAAAAGAGAGAGATCAAGAAAATAAAGAACGCAAGAGAGAGAAAGAAAGAAAGAAAAAGAGAGAGAGAGAGAATGAGAACAAGAGAGGAAGAAGCAAGAGAGTGAAGAAAAAGAGAGAGAGAGAAGAGAAAAGAGAGAGAGAAGTAAAAAGAGAGACACAGAGAGAGAAGGAAAAAGAGGAAGAGAGAGAGCTTGAGAAAAGAGAGAGAGAGAGAGAGAGAAAACAAGAACAACAACGAGAGAGAGAGAGAGGGAGAGAGATAGAAGAGAGAGAGAATGAGAAACAAAAGAGAGAGAGAGAAGAGGAGAGAAAAGGAGAGAAAGAGAAAGAAAGAAAGAGAAAAAAGAAAGAGAGAGGAAAAAAGAAAGAGAGAGCAAGAAAGAAAGAAAGAAAGAAAGCGAGAGAATGAGAAAAAAGAGATAGGAGAGAAAGAGAGAGAAAGAAAAAGAGAGAGGAAAAAAGAAAGAGAGATCAGGAAAAATAAAGAAAGCGAAAGAAAGAGAGAGAGAAAGAAAGAAAAAGAGAGAGAGAGAGAGAGAAAGAGAGAGAGAAAGAGAATGAGAACAAGAGTGGAAGAAGAGAGAGAGAGAATAAGAAATGTGAGAAAACAAGAGAAATAAAGAAAGCGAGAGGGAAAAAGATAGAGAGAGAGAGAAGGAAAAGAGATAGAGAGAATGAAAAGAGAGAGAGAGGGAAAAAGATAGAGAGAGGGGGGGAAAGAGAGAGATAGAGAGAAGAAAAAAGATAGACAGAGAAGGAAAAGAGAGAGAGGAGTAGAAAGAGAGGGAAAGGAAAAAAGAGAGAGGGGGGAGAGAGAGAGAAAGAATAAGAGAGAGAGAGAGAGAGAAAAAGAGAGAGAGAGAGAAGGAAAAGGAGAGAGAGAGAGAAGGAAAAGGAGAGAGAGAGAAGAAAAAGAGAGACGCAGAGAGAGAGAGAAGTAAAAAGAGAAGAGAACAAGAACAACAACAAGAGAGAGGGAGAGAGATAGAAGAGAGAGAATAAGAAACACAAGAAAGTAAGAGAGAAAGAAAAGGAGAGAATGAGAGAGAAAGAAAGAGAAAAAAGAAAAATGGAGCGGAAAAAAGAAAGAGAGAGCAAGAAAAAGAAAGAAAGAAAGAAAGAAAGCGAGAGAATGAGAAAGAAAGAGAGAGTGAGGGAGACAGAGAAAGAGAGAGAGAGAAAGAAAGAGAGAGGAGAGAAAGCGAGAGAAAGAAAAAGAGAGAGGAAAAAAAGAGAGGAAAAAAAGAGAGAGATCAAGAAAATAAAGAACGCAAGAGAGAGAAAGTGTAACGGTCACCACCGCTTACGATCTTCCATCCAACCACGACAAGCTTATCTGACACACTCTGACAATCTTGCATACACGATCCATATCCATTCCCATAAACAAGACGAGACTCAAGCTCTGCACTTGCTTCAAAGATATGACAATTTATTGGTATTTTCTCAGCTTCTTATACAGTCTCAAGCATAATGCAGTTAATCACAGGACAATGCAATCTCCACCCCCCTATTCACTCACTGAGGATAATTCTTTAAATTGGTAGCTAGACATGACGGCACCGTATCATCAATAGTGTTCAATTAACCTTGAATAATAACACAGACATCTAGTTGAATAAGCTATCTAGACAGCTTTATCACACAATGGCAGAGTCTTGTGAGAGTGGGTGCAATCAACACCTTCAACGGAATGTCTTTACAGTGAATAGCCAACACCTTAAGATATTTCAATAGCCTATTATACAAAGGTATGACTCACTGTCTGGTTGACCGGGTCATGTCATCATGAACTCCTTGTGATACCTCAGTCCTGCAATATGAATTATTATTAATGTCCCATCTCATGTAATATATGAATTATAATTCACTATTAGCCACCATACACCCAAAAGGGCACAGGGTGGATTTCGACCCAAGAGTTATTGTTGCTGCTAGCACAAGAGTATCTCTCATCCTTCCAACGTCTCTGGGTGTCACGGGCCATTCTGTTACAGAAAGAAAGAAAGAAAAAGAGAGAGAGAATGAGAACAAGAGAGGAAGAAGAAAGAGAGTGAAGAAAAAGAGAGAGAGAGAAGGAAAAAGAGAGAGAGAAGAAAAAAGAGACACAGAGAGAGAAGGAAAAAGAGGAAGAGAGAGAGCTTGAGAAAAGAAAGAGAGAGAGAGAGAACAAGAACAACAACAAGAGAGAGAGGGAGAGAGTTAGAAGAGAGAGAGAGAATAAGAAACAAAAGAAAGAGAGAGAGAGAGAAGAGAGAGAGAAAGAGAGATAGAAAGAAAGAGAAAAAAGAAAGAGAGAGGAAAAAAGAAAGAGAGAGCAAGAAAAAGAAAGAAAGAATGCGAGAGAATGAGAAAAAAAGAGATAGGAGAGAAAGAGAGAGAAAGAAAAAGAGAGAGGAAAAAAGAAAGAGAGATCAAGAAAAATAAAGAAAGCGAAAGAATGAGAAAAGAAAGAAAAAGAGAGAGAGAGCGAGAAAGAGAATGAGAACAAGAGAGGAAGAATAGAAAGAGAGAGAATAAGAAATGAAAGAAAGAAAGAAAGAGATAGTGTGTGAGAGAGATAAATATAGAGAGAGAATAAGGGAGAGGAAAGAAAAAAGGAGAAGAGAGAGAGAGAAATAAATTAATCTCATCTCCAGGCACAGAACCTTCATTTAAAGTGATTGATAAATTGAGACATGAAATATGAACAAAGCATATCCCTCTATGGCAGTGGTTCTCAACCTTGTTAGTGCCGTGACCCCTTGATAAAATTTCCCATGTTGTGAGGACCCCTAATAGTAAAATGATTTTCGTAGTGTGGGTTGTCAGCACCCAAGGCAAGACAAGTAGTTTGTGCCCCTAACCCACAGACATTTAGCGCTCCCTGGGTCCATCGTACAATCAAACCTCATATGGTACATTTTTGGATGTACCACTCTTTCCCTTTGTTTTCCTTTTTTTTTGCCTTTTATACCTCTCTATCCTAATTTCTTGTTTTTATCCCCCATCCCTCTTTCTTGTTTTTTCTCCTATTCTTTCCCTCACTTTTTCATTGTTCCTCCCCCACTTTTCCTCTCCCTTTAATGTGTTCTCTATTTGTTTTCCTTCTCGTACTCCTTGGTTGGGGGAATGGGATGAGCGGTAGTGCTGGCAGGGGTAATGGGATGAGTGGCAGTGCTGGTGGGGGGAGTTGAAATGAGTGGCAATGCTGGGGGGGAGTTCTGATTGGCCAACTTAGGTGCTCTTGATCAAGGTCACCTGTTGATCTGAGAAGTGTAGTGGGGAATTTTAATGGCAACTATAATCACAGGTAGTGTTAGCAAATGTGTCTCCGACTTTGTGGTGTCTCGTAGCAGTGACACCTATGTCGAAATCAGGAGATAGGGTCTTCTCCAGCCCCTCCCACTTCCCATTCCTCACCAGTTTGCTGACCTCTGAATGGGCGACTGCGAAAAGGGTGAGTGGGAAGCCGCGGGCTCTAGGAACAGCCCAGCTGGGTGGCCACAGGCTCCAGGGACAGCCCTGCTAAGCGGCCGCAAAAAGGCTGGGAGAGTGGTGCGGGCTTCAGTAACAGCCCAGGATTTGGTGACCCCTGGCAAATCATCATTCGACCTCCGAGGGGGTCCCGACCCCCAGGTTGAGAACCACTGCTCTATGGCGTCTGGTTGGTTGACTGGTGCCTTTAAATTCCCACTTGCAAGATGGCCCCTCCAGTGCCTGAAGAAGAGACACGCATGGCTCGAATGCGCGCATCCTCCTGCATACCGGTGATCCGGAAGTGACGTCATCCAGGCTGCACACTCGGGAAACACACTCCGCTTCTCTTTCGTTCCGAGGGCGTTCGGCTCCCACCGTCGCTGCCATCCGAGGCAAGGATTTGAGCTGATCCAGTCCCTAGGACACTGAGTTGTTACAGCCTACCCCGGGATCATAGCGGATGAACACATCATATATGAAGCCTTTTATGTATCTCCGTTTGTGAGTACAATACTTTTAAATGTTTTTATTTGAATAAAAAATGTTCACCTGCTACGCTTAGATGGCGCTGCTTTTCTCCTTTCCTTGTCCCTCTATGGTGTGAACTTGCCTCAATCTAAAGCACTAAGTGTAATTTCTGTCCGCTGACTCCTTCCTCTGCTATCAGCATGAGTCACTTCTGACAAGTTTTCCTAACACCAAGAGAAAACAAGATAACTGGGAAGGGATCTCCAGCACACATCCTGTGATTGACAGCCTCAGCTCTGTTCTTGTGTGCTGTGGATGTATGTCCCTTCCCTCCAATCAGCTCTCAGAGCTCTCCTCACTGAGCCCTGCAGACTGTATCGTCTGATCTCCACCCCCTTTTTTCTGACAGCTCTGACAAGTGTTATAAAAAATTCTGGACTTTAAATGGATGTAAAGAAGAGAAGACTGCAGATAAACAAGTGAAAAGAAGACCGCAAATAAACAAGTACAGCTTAAGTCGAAGGGTTTGGGTATCATCTGAGGCCAGTAACTTCTCTGGTTATATAGAAGGGTTTATAACACCTTTAAATATATTTACCAAAGAGCCAAAAGGTTAAAAATCCACTTTGTGTGCACCAAATGCTTTTACAAACCCATATAATACCTTGTAAACGTAGCAGTGAGAACATCATTGTGCTGTGCATAGTCTGTAGAGGGAGCGGAGCTGTGGGAGGGGCCCAGCAGGCTCCACCCACTACAGCAGAAAACGACATAAGGGGGCAGAGACAAGACCAGTCAACTGGCGCGAAGAGAGAGAGAGTAGCAGTGAGCAGTCTTTATTACAGGAAACTCCTGTACAGGAGCAAAATACAGAAGTTGTTTTGTGCTGATAAAAGAAATACACAAAGGAGTCCAAGGGGTCTATTATAAAAAAATAAAAAAAATCACAGTGTGAAAATCTGAACCATTTACACTTCCGTCTTGAATAATCCCCGACATGTGTCTAATAAGATAATTTCTTAAGGTTGTCAGCTCCATCTAGTGGCCATAATGCATTATTTTCCTGATTGTTTTTTTGTTTTGTTAGGAAGGTACCACATTATGGCCACCAGATGGAGCTGGTGATCATAGGAAATACATATATTAGACAGATTATGGGGATTATTTGAGAGGTCTGTGTGAATGCATGAGACATCCACAAAGCCATTTTTTTTAATAAGAGTCAAGTTACAGACGCTTTTTGTAATGAACGTTTAACCCTGATTTTAGTTGTAGGACCTTGGTGTTGACAAGAGACCTTTTAGACCTGTTTACTTTAAATCCACTTTAAATTGAGTTTTCGTTCCTATTACACTTTACTTTTGATAAGCTGCCAGCTAAGGCAGGCACCAGAGACACGCGGGGGGGGGGGGGGGGGGGGGTCCAGGTGGCATGTGTCTTTCCATTAAAATAAAAACATTTATTGAACCTGGCTGGAGGCTGGGAATAATTATGAGCTCAGATTCGGAAAAAAAACAAAGTGGTTCTTCACAAAACAAGTGCCGTGCGCAGCGCAGAGATCCCGGTCCCGGATGTTCCTGCGGAGGAAGTGAAATGGGGCGGCGGAACGCGTATCATTTATTTCCATGGATCAAAATGTATTTTTCATAAATCAACTAAACAGATCTGGAGTGCAGTGGTGGTGCGTCCATAGTGGGCGCAGGAGCTCCGCCCCCTCTCTCCCCTGCACCCGTCACTCAACAATACACAGATTCGTGCATTGCATGAATCTATGTATTGTCGCTGCTGCCGCCTACTATTCAGGTGTCCGGCCCCCTGGTGAGCGCCGGCCATCTGAATAACAGCTGTGGGTGTGTTTTGGAAGTGTCTGTCAGAGCCAGAGGCTCTGGCGGCATTTTACAGGGGGCAAACTGGCGACAATTGATGGCACAGTGGCTGTGTTTGATGGCACAGTGGCTGCGTTTGATGGCACAGTGGCGACAATTGATGGCACAGTGGCTGCGTTTGATGGCACAGTGGCTGCGTTTGATGGCACAGTGGTTACAATTGATGGCACAGTGGCTGGGTTTGATGGCACAGTGACTGTGTTTGATGGCACAGTGGTTACAATTGATGGCACAGTGGTTACAATTGATGGCACAGTGGCGACAATTGATGGCACAGTGGCTGGGTTTGATGGCACAGTGACTGTGTTTGATGGCACAGTGGTTACAATTGATGTTTGCGCCCACCCCCCCCCCCAAAAAAAATAAACTTTGAGTGCCAGCCACCACTGCTGGAGTGTAAAATATAAATAAATAGATACAGTGATCAGCAGAAATGAGTACTCCTCGTTTAAAAAGACGATTTCCAAAATATGCCAAAACTGAGTCTTAACCACTTTCCGATCGCCACACGCCGATTTACGGCGGCAGAATGACACAGGTGCACAAAAGGGCGTACCCGTATGTCCTTTCGTATATCCCGGCTGGCGGGCACGCGCATGCGGCCTACGATTGCGGTGGGGAGAGGCAGAACAGGGAGATGTAAACAAGGCAATCCCCCCCCCTGGGGGAGGGGGTGAGCAGGCAAGTCAGGATGATCTCTACTTTGCAGATAGAGAAAGGAGCTGTGTGTTAGTGGGTGTCCTGACACTCCTGCTCGCCCCCTCCCCCCTCAAGAGGCATTGTATTCCCTAGGGTGTCTGCTAAAAAAACCATATAATGTTTGGGGGTTCTGAGTAATTTTCTAGCAAAAGAATGATGATTATTACATGTACAGTAGGAGAGAAGTGTCAGAATAGGCCCGGTATGGCGGTGGGTATAAAAGCCTGGTATTGAAGGGGTTAAAGGAGAATTGTACAAAAAAAAAAAAAAACAAGATTGGTTAAACCCACAAGTGCCTTTTTTTACCACTACTATTCTTTTATTATGGCTTTTAAAATTTACAAATGTAGCAATTTAGAAATCAGATGAAAGGTTTAGCGCTGGAAAAAACGTTTTGAAAGATAAAAAGTGCATTTTATATACAACTATATAGATCAGACCAAAATGAGGGACAAATGAGGAGGAAAGAGGGATAGAGGGACATTGCTCCAAATCAGGGACAGTCCTTCGTAATCAGGGACAGTTGGGAGCTATGCTGTATATATATATATATATATATATATATATATATTAGGGCTGTTACTGATCAAAATTTTTGTGTTCGATTTATCGTTTTTTTTTAAATCGATTAATCAACTAATTTCGATTAATTATAACGCACAGATCCAACTACTTTTAGCCTATCTCCATGATATGGTCCTGCAGAGGTTCACGAAGAAAATCGACGCTCATACCTTACAGTTCCGCGAGGTTAATCGCCACTTGGAAGACCTGGAGAACCGGAGCCGACGCCATAACCTTCGCGTGCGGGGTCTGCCGGAGGAGATCGAAGGAGAACGGATGCCCCAGGCTGTAAAGGGCATCTTCAACTCAGTTCTTGGCCGGTCTCCTGACGCGACGATCGCTTTTGAGAGGATACATCGTGCCCTACGTCCCCGCGGCAATGATACGGACCCCCCGAGGGACATTGTATGCTGCATGGTTGATTATGTCATGAAGGAAGACATCCTGAAGCGAGCACGGGGACAACGCCTTATGCATGATGGCACCCCTGTGCAGATCTTCCAGGACTTATCGGGCATCACTCTCCAGCACCGGAGGGATCTTAAACCTCTACTTGAGGTGCTCCGCGCCAGAGACATACGCTACCAATGGAAGTTCCCATTCTGCCTGTCAGCGACTCACCTGGGCCGCACCGCATCTCTCAAGGTCCCGGAGGATTTACCCCGCTTCTGTGAGGCTTTGGGGCTCCCGCTAATATCGGTTCCGGATTGGTATGATGTATACCGTCGTTCGGTGGGCAGATGGGGGAAATCGCCGGGAGAGAGGATGGACACTCAACCCACCAGTACCCGCAGGAGGAGGTCGCCATCTGGGACCAGGTATCCCCATGGAGCCAACGCCCAACGAGGAGACCGCGACTCCCAGGCTGCCCCCGGGGCTAGGAGAACCCGCAGGGATTACTGACAACTCCTCAAGATCTGCGTTCATCACGTTCTCCCGTTTTGCATTGACTGGACTACAGTTTAAAGGGGTTGTAAAGGTACAAGTTTTTTTACCTCCATGCATCCTATGCAGCCAGACGCAATAAACTCAGAAAGGCCAGGTTAACTGACCTGTCCGACCGCATAAAACGACTCGAGAACGCACATAAACGCACCTTAGCGACCCAAACGTACTCCGACCTCTTGACAACTAGAGAGGAACTATTGGAAGAACTCCAGAAAGCCTTAAAGCGTAAATTCGCCTTCACGCACAAATTATACTACGAGTTCGGTAATAAGGCCGGAAAACTGTTGGCGTCGTCCCTGCAAAAGAAAAAAGCCGGTTATACCATTCACTCCATTACTCCACCGTCGGGACCGCCAGTCACCAGAACTGACCGTATTGCCCATGAATTTGCACAATACTTCTCAAATCTCTATAATTTGCCCAAGCCAAGGGACCACGCACCCCCCAATGACCGACAGACGACCATGGAGAATTTCCTCGCCACATATGGTCCCTCCCCTGTCCCCCCGGCCGACATAACACACTTAGGCGCGGCTATCACATCAGAGGAGGTCGTAATCGCCCTGAAACAAATGAAACCGGGGAAAAGCCCAGGCCCGGACGGCCTTCCAATGGGATATTATAAAGCCTTTGCCTCCGCTCTGCTTCCCAAATTTATTGACGCTTTTAATGCTCTCCCTGATGCGCCCCAGCCAAACCAAGACCTCCTTGAGGCCCACATTACCCTGATCCCCAAGCCGGGCAAGGACGCTACCCTTATTCCCAATTAACGCCCCATCTCTCTAATAAATGTGGACGTTAAGCTGTATGCTAAAATTATAGCCAACCGACTGCTGCCGTTCCTCCCAAAGTTTGTCTCCACCGATCAGGTTAGTTTTGTCCCGGGCAGAGAGGCTCGGGACAACACCATCAAGGCCATAAACGTACACCACTGGCTGACCTCCATGAACACTGGGGGGTTCCTCCTGTCGTTGGACGCGGAGAAGGCGTTCGACAGGGTGGCCTGGAACTATATGTCCGCTGCTCTTTCTCACCTAGGCCTCCCGAATCGACTAATACAAATGATTCAGGCATTATACTCCGCCCCTACGGCTCGAATCAGGGTAAATGGTCGACTGTCGGACGCCTTCTCCATTGCCAATGGTACCAGGCAGGGTTGCCCACTTTCCCCCATAGTGTTTGTGCTCCTGCTGGAGCCATTCCTTCGCAGGTTGCGCGATAACCCAGACGTTAAGGGAATCAACATTGATCAGAAAATCTGTAAAGTAGCGGCGTATGCGGACGACGTACTATTATTCCTTAAGGACCCAATTACCACCATTCCCAATCTATTGAATGACTTTGATCTATTCAACAGACTTTCCAACCTGAAAATTAATTTCCACAAGTCCACTGCACTGAATGTCTCCCTCCCAGGCTCGATGGTGTCATTGTGTCAACAAAATTTTCCATTCCGATGGGAACCTAACGCGATCACATACCTGGGCGTCCAACTTCCATCTGTGCTGACTGACCTGTATACAGAAAATTTCCTACCCTTGCTACAAACTATTCGGGAAGACCTGCACGCCTGGCACAGGGGCCGATTATCGTGGTTTGGGAGGGCGGCAATTTTAAAAATGAACCTTTTGCCCAGGCTGTTATACAAGATGCAAGCCGTCCCAATTAGGCTCCACCTGCATACTTTACATCCCTCAGACATATTTGTAGGTCCTTTTTGTGGGCGAACTCCCCCCCCCCCGGCTGAGGTGGAGCAGACTTGTTCTCCCGAAGCTGAGGGGTGGAATGGGCCTCCCGGACCTCTCCCTTTACTACAAGGCCTGCCAGCTCACCAGGGTAGTGGACTGGCACAGACACGAGCAAAATAAAGACTGGGTAGCGATAGAGAATTCTTTTGTGAATTTCCCGATAAAGCACACTCCCTGGATTAGCGTCAATGCGGTGCCGAAGACGTGCACGGACCACCCACTGATAGGCCCCACTCTAGCAACCTTTCGAGCCGCATGCCGCAATCTAGATTTGGCTCCTTCCCCGGGGCCCATGACGCCCATCACCCGAAATCCTGACTTCCCTCCAGGCATCACCCCAAAAAATGGAGAAACAACTTCCGTTGTTACACCCGCCAGGGCAGGTCAATTCTTTAGGGCAGGCTCCCTGTTGTCCCATGCTGAAATGTCCTCACAGTTCCCGAACCTGAACATACCCTTCTTCAAATTCTTACAGGTCAGACACTTTTTTCAGAGCACCTCGACGATGTCCAGTTGGTACAGGGAACACACCCCGTTCGAGAAACTATGCATGGACTCGGGCGTACAAACCCATGTGATCTCGATACTTTACGCCCTTCTCTTGCCTAAAAGGGTTCCACTTGACAAAATCCATCGAGCGTGGGAGACAGATCTGTCGATTGACATATCCCCCGACGATTGGGAGCGGGTCTGGGAACACGCCCACAAGGGGTCCATTAACTTCTCCGCGCAGGAGAACAGGTTCAAATTGTACTCACGTTGGTATCGGGTTCCCGACAGGTTACACAGAATCTTCCCTAACGTCCCCCCTACGTGCTGGAGATGTAATTCGGCCGTGGGGGTCTCTTCTACACATCTGGTGGGAGTGCTCACAGATCAGACCTTTTTGGAAGAAGATTCACGACCTCATCACACATATCACCACTTTTACCCCTGACTTCACCCCGGCTCAATACCTCCTACACCACACTTCATTATCTAGGAAATCATACTCCAAATCCCTCACCCTGCTCCTCATCAACGCAGCCACCCAATGCATTCCAGTACACTGGAAGACCACCACCTCCCCAACCATTGGTGACTGGATCAAATGGGTCAATAAAATTGAGGACATGGAAAGAATTATCCACCAGACCAAAGATACACACGAAGCGTTCAGGACCACTTGTGCCTGCTGGTCACATTACAGGGACTCCCTGGGTACTACGGACCCTGATTCCAGAACAGCGGACACTTCGAATACCACATAGCGCATTCTGATCACCCGTCCTATACTCCCTGGAACCCCCCCCTGTGATTCCCTACCCACCTTGCCCCTACCTCTTGTCTGTACAATGCCCAGTAAGTTCCACACTAGTACTTCTGTCGTAACTCCTGACGACGTACGGCATTATATTACCTCCATTGGGTTTGCACACAGAGTGTGTATGCCATATTTCCACACGCAATAGAGCCCGAGATCAGACTGTTATATAGGAACCCTCCTAAAGACACTCAGGGCCCCCTCAGTTCGAAGCCACATTGCTTCTATTGGCTCCTCCCTTTCCAAAGTTTTGTATGTAATACGTCCCTTATGGACCCCGCTCCAGTGGTCGGGGAGGACACTGTCTGTTTATGTTTAAGTTTTATGCATTCATTTATTGGTTTCTCATGATTTCTGCAATGCACTCGAAGCTAATACTCTGTTGTACCCACTTTACATGACGGACGTTGTATACCATGTTTGTGTGACACTTTGTGTATTGACTCTGTACTGTAAAACCTTCAATAAAAAAATGTTTTAAAAAAATAAATAAAAAAAAAGTTAATTTGCACAGCCCTAATATATATATATATATATATATATATATATATATATATATATATATATATACATACATATATATATACTGTATATATATATATATATATATATATACTGTATATAGACATGTATCAGAAATGCATCGTTGCAATCCAGAAACAACAGAAAATGATGCTCTGCAGTGATAACATGAGACCCATCCAGAAGCCGCCTGTTTTCCTGGCTCTCTATTACCAGGCGAGGGGTTTTCCGTCCTCTCCCGGGGAATTCGATGTCTGATCTCCCCTCCCGTACAGCTTGGAGTTATGTTCAATTGGATTTGGCTTCCTCCGTAGCCAGCGAGAGGATAATTGGATACCAACTCACAGGGGCTGTTGGCTATCGAAGTACGTTATTACCAGGAAAAAAAAAAGAGACTGCTCTCATTCTTTATGTGCGTTCGGCGGCCAGGGACTGCCTACAGCCAATCAGAGAGCCATTCCTCTGCAAGTTGGAAGACTCAGAATTTCACCTAATCCATTCACCTCATCTGGGCAGAAAATTATTTATTTTCTTCGGTTTAGCTATTATATCTGAAAGGGCCTGTAGCTGTTATTATTTTATAGGGTTTATACACTTACTGGCTACTTAATTCAATCGCTTGGAAACACAAATTGCTAATCAGCCAATCACACGGCAGTAACTCAATGCATTTAGACATTTAGGCTTGGTGAAGACGGCTTGCTGAAGTTCAAACCGACCATCAGATTGGGGAAGAAAGGGGATTGAAGTGACTTCGAATCTGGTTGTTGGTGCCAGACAGGCTGCTATGAGGTAGACGCATGCAATTCGTTTAGTTTCAAATTCGTTTTTTTTAATGACTTTTGACAAATTCATTAATTTCGAAATTTCCGTATTCCCGAAATTTCAAATTTCCAAAATTTCGAAATTCGGAATTACAGAAATTTGAAAATTAGAGATTTCAGAAATTGGAAAATTCTGAAATTCTGAAATTAGAATTTCAGAAATTCAAAAATCGGAAATTGAGAAATTGTAAAATTGGAAATTTGAACATTTAGAAATGAGAAAATCAGAAATGAGAAAATTCTAAATTCGAACATTTCAGAAATTCAAACATTTCGGAAATTCGACAATTTGGAAAATTCGAAAATTCAGAATTCAAAAAATTTCACATTTTCAAAATTTCCAAATTTTGGAATTTCCAAATTTTCGAATTTCCAAATTTCCCCATTTCCAAATTTCCCCATTTCCTAAAAAAGCTAAAAAAACGAATAAAACGAAAATGAACAAATTTTTCGGCAGTGCACATGTCTAGTCTGAGGTTGGGTTAACACTTTAGCAAATTCGATGTGGGTTTCCCCCGCATTAAATTCGCAGAACAGGAGAGTGTGACTGGCTCTTCTCAGGCGGTCCGCATTGGTAAGGGTCCTGTGCGTCTTTCGCTCTGAATCAGGTGTGAATTCAGGCAGAAATTTGGAACTGATTTGTCAGAGGCTCTAATAGGCTTTAAAGTAGGATGGGCTAGTGGCACAGAGAATTGCGCTACGAGCCCACCCAGGTGTTACAATAGGGACTTCTCTTTTTGGCCAATTGGAAAACGAGTCTCAAACCTGCTTCTTATTGGCCGGATTGAGGAACAATGTTCCAATAGTGAATATTCATTCACTATTGAAACACTGATCCTCAATCCGGCCAATCAGAAGCAGGTTTGAGACCTGTTTTCCGATTGCAGAGAGATGACCGAGAGCAGAGAGATGACCGAGAGCAGAGAGATAACCGAGAGCAGAGAGATGACCGAGAGCAGAGAGATGACCGAGAGCCGTGAGATGACCGAGAGCAGAAAGATGACCGAGAGTAGAGAGAGCAGAGAGATGACTGAGAGCAGAGAGATGACCAAGAGCAGAGAGATGACCGAGAGCAAAGAGACAACTGAGAGCTAGGGATGAGCCGAACACCCCCGGGTTCGGTTTGCACCAGAACGTCCGAACAGACCGCGGGTTCGCACAAATATTTCGAACCCCATTGAAGTCTATGGGACCCGAACGTTCGAATTCAAAAATGGTAATTTTAAAGACCAAAATTCAATTAAATGTTGGAAAACGTCATTCAGAACCCGGGTCTTGCCCCAGGGAACATGCATCAATGGAATTTTTTTTTAAAAAACGGCCGTTTTTTGCGGAGCAGCCATTTTAATGATGCTTAAAGTGAAAAAAAAAAAAACTCCTTTAAATATCACACTTGCTGGGTGTCTATAGTAGTGGCACGTGTTTAGAGATGTCCCTGCACAACATGAAAGGACAAAAAAAAAAGTAATTAATGCTACTTGCGCAAGTTCTGTGTGGCAACATTATGTCAAATATTTTAGCGGTGGTGGGGGGCCATTATTGTTGTGTGAAAGAAAATTTTTAGAAAAAAGGGCACCCCTCAAACATACTGTAATTGGAGCGCAACAAGGAGCCACATGCAAAGTATTGCATCAAAAATTGTTATTAGGCGCCCCTGTTAAACAGGGGCTGGAAAATTGTGCCTTGGGCACAACACAACACTGCAACCCCTCACAATAACTCCAATTGGAGCGCAACAAGGAGCCACGTGCAAATTATTGCATCAAAAATTGTTATTAGGCGCCCGTGTTAAACAGGGGCAGAAAAATTGGGCCTTGGGCACAACACAACACTTGCAACCCCTCCCAATAACTCCAATTGGAGCGCAACAAGGAGCCACGTGCAAATTATTGCATCAAAAACTGTTATTAGGCGCCCCTGTTAAACAGGGGCTGAAAAATTGGGCCTTGGGCACAACACAACACTTGCAACCCCTCCCAATAACTCCAATTGCAACCCCTCCCAATAACTCCAATTGGAGCGCAACAAGGAGCCACGTGCAAATTATTGCATCAAAAACTGTTATTAGGCGCCCCTGTTAAACAGGGGCTGAAAAATTGTGCCTTAGGGACTGGTGGCGGAGCCCAGAAACACAACATTTCTTACTAGCTATCAGCAAGAAAAGTGAGGAGGAGAAGGATATTTCATCAGCAGCATAAGAGGACAGTCACTCAGCATCAGCAGTCTAAAAGGAATCCGACATTTCAACAAAAAGATATTATTCATTAATATCAGCATCAGGTGCTTGGTAGCTGGTGTTGATCCAAGCCTGATTCATTTTGATGAAGGTCAGTCGATCAACAGAGCCGGTAGAGAGGCGCACCCTGTGATCAGTGACAAAGCCTCCAGCAGCACTGAATGTCCGTTCTGAAAGAACACTGGATGCAGGGCAAGCCAGTAGCTCAATTGCGTACTGGGCAAGCTCTGGCCAGTGATCCATCCTCAAGACCCAGTAAGCCAGAGGATTTTCAGTGGGGAAGGTGTCCAAGTCGGATCTTGCCCCTAGGTATTCCCGGACCATGTAAACCAGACGCTGGCGATGGTTGCTGGAACCGGTCAGACCTTGGGGCTGCGGACAAAAAAACTGCCTGAACGCATCGGTCAGACGAACACCTTCTCCACCGCCCCTTCTGTGACTCACCGAAGCCTCAGCAAGACGTTGTCCAGAGCCAGGTTTTGGTAATCCCCCCGGTTCTGGGAACGCATTGCACAGACCCTTTTGCAAGGCCGCACGCAGAAGTTTCATCTTCAGATCCCTCTGCGATGGCAACATAAGGTCCGCAACCTTACTTTTGTAACGTGGATCAAGGAGAGTCGCCAGCCAGTAATGATCGCTCTCCTTAATAGCACGTACACGAGGATCCTTACACAGGCTTTGCAGAATCAGGGAGGCCATGCAGCGTAGGTTTGCAGAGGCATTCGAGGCACAGTCCTCTGAGTCACTGAGGACGACAGGATCCACAGGCACCTCATCCCAGCCACGTCAAACTCCACGTGGTCCTTGGGACTGTAAATGATCCCTTGAAGACTGCTGCTGCTGAGTGCTAGGCTCCACCTCCATGCTGCTGATACAATCCTTTTCCTCCTCCTCCTCCTCCTCTTCCTGTGTGCTGGGTGGGCAAGCAGGACCACTGTCTGGGTAAAGGGGGCCTTGAGAGGTAAGGAAGTCCTCCTCTTCCTCCCTCTGTTCTGCCTCAAGCGCCCTGTCCATTATTCCACGTAGCGTGTGCTCCAACATGTGAATAAGAGGGACAGTCTCACTGATGCATGCACTGTCACTGCTCACCATCCTCGTGGCCTCCTCAAATGGTGACAGGACAGTGCATGCATCCCTGATCAAGGCCCACTGGCATGGGGAAAAAAAACCTAGCTCCCCTGACCCAGTTCTGCTGCCATATTGGCACAGGTACTCATTGATGGCCCGCTGCTGCGTGTGCAGCCGCTGCAGCATGGCCAACGTTAAATTCCATCTGGTGGGCATGTAACAAATTAGGCGGTTCTTGGGCATGTTGTATTCCCTTTGGAGGTCAGTCAGCCGAGCAGTGGCATTATATGATCTCTGAAAATGCACACAGACTTTCCTGGCCTGCTTCAGGACATCCTGCAAGCCCGGGTACCTGCCCAAGAACCGCTGCACCACCAAATTGAGGACATGCGCAAAACAGGGCACGTGGGTGAGTTTTCCCTGTCGCAGGGCAGAGAGGAAGTTGGTGCCATTATCGCTGACCACCATTCCAGGCTTCAGCTGGCGTGGCGTCAACCACCTCTCAGCCTGACCCTGCAGAGCTGACAAAACCTCTTCCCCAGTGTGGCTCCTGTCTCCCAAGCACACCAGCTCTAGCACCGCATGGCATCTCTTGGCCTGCATTCCTGCGTATCCCCTCTTACGCCTACGGAGCACGGCTGGTTCGGAGAAAACATCCCCACAGGAAGAGGCCACAGAGGAAGAAGAAGAGGAGGGAGTGGAGAAAAGAGATGTGTCACAAGCAGTAGTAGTGTTTTGAAGGCGTTATGGCGGAACAACCTCCAAAACTACTGGACCTTGCCCTGCGTCCTTCCCAGCTGCCAGCAGAATCACCCAATGCGCCGTAAAAGACAAGTAACGTCCCTGTCCATGCCTGCTGGACCATGAGTCAGTGGTAATATGCACCTTACTACTGACCGCCCTGTCCAGCGAGGCATGGACATTGCCTTCCACATGCCGGTAGAGAGCCTTCCGTGAGAAAAAGTGGCGTTTTGGTACTTGCCACTGAGGTACTGCACATTGCACAAACTCACGGAAGGGGGCAGAATCTACTAACTGAAAAGGTAGCAGTTGAAGTGCTAGCAATTTCGCTAAGCTAGCATTCAACTGCTGGGCATGTGGATGGCTGGGATTGTACTTCTTTCGGCGCTGCAGCAGCTGGGGCAGGGAAATTTGCCTGGTACTATCAGTAGATTGACCGCTACTACTAGCTTGTGACACACCTATTTCTACACCTTCACTGCAGGCTTCAGAGAGGACTGGGGGTCTACTGGGGTTGGAGGTCCCAGAAGGGCAAGGGGGGTACACTTTTGTCTAAGGTGTGGGTCTTTCTGGTGTGCTTGCCAACGAGCTGCATGGCTGGGTGACATATGTCTGGACAAGCATGTGGTACCCAGGCGGTTGATGTTTTGGCCACGCGAGATACGCTTGCGACATAAGTTGCAAATAGCAAAGGTACGATCTTGTGGACATATTTCAAAAAAGGCCCACACCAAAGAACTTTTGCTGTACCGGTCAGACACAGCAGCGCCATGCACAAGCGCCATAGATGTGCGCTGTAATGCAGTGGGTGTGACCTTAATGCTGACCCTTGGAGGGCATCCTGCCTCTTTGGAGATGTTCCTATGCCTCCTCCTCCTCCTCCTCCTCCTCCTCCTCCTCTCTCCTATCAGGCACCCAGGAACAGTCAGTGACCTCATCATCCCATCCCTCCTCATCACTGTCAACAACCTGGCAGTATGCTCCAGCTGGGGGAACATCCTCACTGACAAATTGCTGTCCCTCTCGGCCACCCCCTCTCCCTGGGCTCACATCAATGCCTTCCTCTATCAGTGTTCTGTAATCGGAGTCTTCTAAACGCTGCGCATCTTCCTGTAGCATGTACCCAACACTGTGTTGAAACAGTTCGGGGGACTCCTCAGGATGACATGGTGGTACTAGGGAAGAATTGTGTGAAGCCATCGTGCAGAGGGAAGAGGACGCCTTGGCAGCTGCTTTGCCAGAAAAACTTCGATCAGTCTGTGTGAGAGAGGATGAGGAGGATGAGGACGGCTTGGTCATCCACTCTACTAATTCCTCTGCATGTTGAGGTTCAACACGGCCAGCTCCCAAAAAGAAGGACGAGCGGCCACGGCCACGGCCACGTGCTGAAGAGGATGCACCACATCCACTACCAGCGTTACCTCTACATGCAGAGCCTGCTTGCCCTTGTGACTCTCTGCCTCTCTTTGTTCTCCTTCCAGACATATTGAAGAGCTCAGGTGGTATGTAACAGCACAAGCGGAGTGACACAAAATGCGCTCAGGTGGTATATACCAGCACAGGTACAGTGACACTAACTGAGCTCAGGTGGTATATAGCAGCACACGTGCGGTCACACTAACTGTGCTCAGGTGGTATATACCAGCACAGGAACAGTGACACTAACTGTGCTCAGGTGGTATATAGGAGCACACGTACAGTGGCACTATCTGTGCTCAGGTGGTATATAGGAGCACACGTACAGTGGCACTAACTGTGCTCAGGTAGTATATAGGAGCACATGTACAGTGGCACTATCTGTGCTCAGGTGGTATATAGGAGCACACGTACAGTGACACTATCTGTGCTCAGGTGGTATATAGAAGCACACGTACAGTGGCACTATCTGTGCTCAGGTGGTATATAGGAGCACACGTACAGTGGCACTATCTGTGCTCAGGTGGTATATACCAGCACACGTACAGTGGCACTATCTGTGCTCAGGTGGTATATAGGAGCACACGTACAGTGGCACTATCTGTGCTCAGGTGGTATATAGGAGCACACGTACAGTGGCACTAACTGTGCTCAGGTGGTATATAGGAGCACACGTACAGTGGCACTATCTGTGCTCAGGTGGTATATAGGAGCACACGTACAGTGGCACTATCTGTGCTCAGGTGGTATATACCAGCACACGTACAGTGGCACTATCTGTGCTCAGGTGGTATATACCAGCACACGTACAGTGGCACTAACTGTGCTCAGGTGGTATATAGGAGCACACGTACAGTGGCACTATCTGTGCTCAGGTGGTATATAGGAGCACACGTACAGTGGCACTATCTGTGCTCAGGTGGTATATAGGAGCACACGTACAGTGGCACTAACTGTGCTCAGGTGGTATATACCAGCACACGTACAGTGGCACTATCTGTGCTCAGGTGGTATATACCAGCACACGTACAGTGGCACTAACTGTGCTCAGGTGGTATATAGGAGCACACGTACAGTGGCACTAACTGCGCTCAGGTGGTATATACCAGCACACGTACGGTGACCCCAAATGCGCTCAGGTGGTATGTCACAGCACACGTACGGTGACCCCAAATGTGCTCAGGTGGTATGTCACAGCACACGTACGGTGACCCCAAATGCGCTCAGGTGGTATGTCACAGCACACGTACGGTGACCCCAAATGCGCTCAGGTGGTATGTCACAGCACACGTACGGTAACCTCAAATGCGCTCAGGTGGTATGTCACAGCACACGTACGGTGACCCCAAATGCGCTCAGGTGGTATGTCACAGCACACGTATGGTGACCCCAAATGCGCTCAGGTGGTATTAAACAGCACACGCACAGTCAGAGCGACTGAGTTTCTGTGCAATTCAATAGCCCACTTGCATTAACAGCAACTGCCTTTCTGTGCAAATAAATAGAACACGTGCAGTAACAGTTAATGCATCTATGTGCAATGAACTAACACGTGTACACTAACACGTTAGAGCATCAAGCACAATCTCCTGCCTGACAGATACTAATAGCAGAACTAGCTAAGCTATACAGTTTATAAATATATTGACAACTCCTAGGGATGTGAATATATTCTCTACAAACTGTACATTTAACTATACTAACTAGTAGCCTCCCTGATCTATCTATCTATCTATCTATCTATCTGAAAAGACACTGGGGTAGATTCATGTAGAGATCCGACGGTGTATCTACTGATACACCGTCGGATCTGTGAGATCCGACGCTCGGATCTATGCGGCTGATTCCTCGAATCAGGTTCCGCATAGATCTCCCTTAGAGCCGACTGGTGTAAGTGAGTTACACTGTCGGTTCTTAGGCTGCATTCTCCCGCCGTCCGCTAGGTGGCGCTTCTTTTTTTCTATGCGACGAATATGCAAATGAGGAGAACCGCCGATTCAGAACCGAACGCCCGGCCGTCGCTTTTTTTTTACGTCGTTTGCGTTCGGCTTTTTCCGGCGGATCGTTACCCCTGCTATATGCGGGGTAAGTGCAGCGGATCCTATGTTAAGTATGGCCGTCGTTCCCGCGTCGAGTTTTGAATTTTTTACGTCGTTTACGTAAGTCGTCCGGGAATACGGCCATACGTTAATTGCGTTAACGTCGAAAACAATGACGTCCTTGCGACGTCATTTAAAGCAATGCACGCTGGGAAATTTAGCCGGCGGCGCATGCGCAGTACGATCGGCGCGGGGACGCGCGTGATTTAAATAGTAAACTCCCCCTAGCCACGGAATTTGCATTCCGCCGGGGGATTTACGATCCGCCAGGGCTAATTAAGAGGCAAGTGCTTTCTGAATACAGCACTTGCCTCAAAAACTGGCGCAGGCGGATCGTAAAAAAGATAGATCACGCGGATCAAAAGATCCGCTGATCTACATGAATCTACCCCACTGTGTCTCTATCTATCTCTCTCTCTCTAACTCACAGTCTGTCTAACTTGTCTGTAAGGCAAGCCGGAAAAAACTACACGAGGCCCGGGAGGCGGCCTTTTATAGTGTGGGGCGTGTGCTACAGCCCTGAGCCCTAAGTGGCCAAAGCACCCTGGTTTTGGCCAATTAGGTCTCTTCGTTTTTTGGGCGCTGTGATTGGCCAAGCATGCGGGGTCATGGTGCATGCTTGGCCAATCATCAGCGCTCAACGCCGCAGTGAATTATGGGCCGTTGCGCGTCATGCGAATTTTGGCGCGAAGGACCATATTTGTTCGTTTTCGACGAACGATCGAACGGCCGATGTTCGATGCGAACTTGAGTTTGCATCGAATGCGAAGCTCATCCCTACTGAGAGCAAAGAGATGACCGAGAGCAGAGAGATGACCTAGAGCAGAGAGATGGCCGAGAGCAGAGAGATGGTCGAGAGCAGAGAGATGACCGAGAGCAGAGAATTGACCGAGAGCAGAGAGATGACCGAGAGCAGAGAGATGACCGAGAGCAGAGAGACAACTGAGAGCAGAGAGATGACCAAGAGCAGAGAGATGGCCGAGAGCAGAGAGACAACTGAGAGCAGAGAGATAACCAAGAGCAGAGAGATGGCCGAGAGCAGAGAGATGACCGAGAGCAGAGAGATGACCGAGAGCAGAGAGATGACCGAGAGCGAAGTTGAGGCAATAATCTGTATTTATTTCAGCGGCCCTCTTTATAAAATGCAATTATTATTATTTTCTTTGTAGATTTCTATTTTCTCGTCACGTCTCTAATTTTCTCTGTTTCTTCTTCTCATGTTCCCGTCGCCCTCTGATCACCACCCCCCCCCCCCCTCATCTCCACAAATTCGCAGAAAATGTCAGCGTTTGATGGAATTCCGGCTGACATCTTCCAGTCTAGTTCTGGAGGACGGTGAGATTAATGGGCGCCTTGTGCTCGCGCTCACGTTTCCGTCCCCCGTGGGGTTCCTCTGCTTACAAAAAGTTAATGGCAAACATAACATATTAATTACGGAGTGTGACTCTCCGCTATGAAAATGTAATTAAACCCCAATTTGGGCTCGAGATCTTCCACTTGCGAGGCTCCGAGAGGATGCCCTCCAATCCCCAGCGACATTGCCTTACCTTTCTCAGGCGCAGCCATAATAATCTGTCATTTCCCGAACGCGGACTAATTAAATAGCTGCAGATACTTGGTAACAAATATTTGGCGGAGTCTCTCCGCTGGGAGTACACTGAATTTTTTTCATATCTAAAGGTGTTGTTTAAAGGAAACCTGTCTTGGGCCACCACGTTCTGCAGATGCTGGTTGCCCATTTGCTGTAAATCTATAATCTTGGTCGATCTAAAGCATTAACCTGGCACAAGCATGCAGCAAGTGAAGACAAATCTCTAGCATCAGCATTCCTGTCCCTACTCATTAATGCAGAAGGAGAAGATCCTACATGATTTTAATGACATGTGTTCTTTAACCACTTCAGCCCCTGACCATATTGCTGCCCAATGACCAGAGCACTTTTTGCGATTCAGCACTGCGTCGCTTTAACTGACAATTGCGCGGTCGTGCGACGTGGCTCACAAACAAAATTGGCGTCCTTTTTTTCCCACAAATAGAGCTTTCTTTTGGTGGTATTTGATCATCTCTGCGGTTTTTATTTTTTGCGCTATAAACAAAAATAGAGCGACTATTTTGAAAAAAATATTTTTTATGTTTTTTCTGTAATAAATATCCCCCCAAAATATATAAAAAAAACGGCTGATACGTATTCTTCTACATATTCTCTGTAAAATTAGCGTTTATTGATTGGTTTGCGCAAAAGTTATAGCGTTTACAAAATAGGGGGTAGTTTTATGGCATTTTTATTAATATTTTTTTTTTTACTAGTAATGGCGGCGATCAGCTTTTTTTTTCAGTACTGCGACCCTATGGCGGACACTTCGGACACTTTTGACACATTTTTGGGACCATTGGCATTTTTTTAGCGATCAATGCTATAAAAATGCATTGGATTACTATAAAAATTCAATTGGCAGTGAAGGGGTTAACACTAGGGGGCGGGGAAGGGGTTAAGTGTGTTTTTGGGTGTGTTCTAACTGTATGGGGGGGGGGGGGTGGCCTCACTAGGGGAAATCACTGATCTTCTGTTTATACATTGTATGAACAGAAGATCAGCGTTTCCCCCGCTGACAGGACCGGGAGTTGTGTGTTTACACACATAGCTCCCGGTCCCCGCTCTGTAACGAGCGATCGCGTGTGCCCGGCGGCGATCGTGCCCGCCGGGCACAGGAATCGGGGGGGATCGCGCGTGCCCCCTAGCGGCCGCAGAAGTGCCGACGTAGAGCTACTGGCTCTCGCCCAGGAGAGCCGACCTGCCGCCGTATAACTGCGGCGGCTGGTCGGCAAGCAGTTAAAGTTGATCCATGGGTAACTCGGATTGAATAAAGCTTTAATAAGTGTAGTACCCTGGTGTTTGGTGAGGGTTGATAGTAAATTTAGTTTGCCAGGCAGTAGTTGCTCTGGTTGATTGTTAGTAGATTCACTGATTCCTCGCTAGTTCTGGACTTGCTGCACCTTCTCTCTTCTGTCGCTAGGTGGCATTATACTGGTGACATTATATATACACAAGGGGCCAGATTCAGAGAAGGGGGCGTAAATTTGTGCGGGCGTAGCGTATGCTCTTTACGCTATAACTCCGCAACTTTTATGGGCAAATGCCTTATTCAGAAAGCACTTGCTCCATAAGTTGCGGCGGCGTAGCATAAAGTGGCCGGCGTAAGGGCGCCTAATTCAAATTAGTCATGTGGGGGCGTGATTCATGTAAATTAATCATGACCACACGTAATTTACGTTTTTTCTGAACGGCGCATGCGCCGTCCGTGGACGCATCCCAGTGCGCATGCGTGAAATCACGTCGCAAGTTGTCAATGTAAACGATGTGAACGTAACTTACGTACAGCCCCATTCCCCAACGATTTAGCAAACGACGCGAACGACGTACAATTTGACGCTGTCCCGTCGTCCATACTTAACATTGGCTGCGCCTCATATAGCAGGGATAACTTTACGCCAGAATAACGCTTATGCAAACAACGTAAAATACGACGCCCGGCCGCAAGTACGTTCGTGAATCGGGGTATCTCCCTAATTTACATATTTGACGCGTAAATCGACGGATGCGCCACCTAGCAGCCAGCGTAAATATGCAACTAAGATACGACGGTGTAACAGACTTACGCCACTCGTATCTTAGCTGAATTTCGGCGTATCTTGTTTTCTGAATTCAGAAAAAAGATACGCCGGCGCAGAATAGACTTTACATGGCGTATCTATAGATAGGCCGACGTAAAGGCTATCTGAATCTGGCCCAAGGGCTGCTTAACCCGGAAGCCTGAGGCCTATCCTGGGGACATCTGTCTGCTAGGCTGTCTGAGGGCCTATCCACAAGCAGGAGAAGCAGCACAGAGTTGGGGCTGCAGGATTGAAGTCCAACCGAGAGTAACGGTTCAGCCGGACAGGGGACCAGTTGTGGTTGGATGTACAAAGGAAGCTGTCGCCATTAACCACTTTAGCCCCGGGCCTGTTTTTCAGATTCGGTGTTTACGAGACTAAAACTTTTTTTTTGCTATAAAATTACTTAAAACCCCCAAACATTATATATATTTCTTTCTCGTACATCACGGGACACAGAGCGGCATATTCATTACTATATGGGTTATATGGAGTACCTTCAGGTGTGGACACTGGCAATCTTCAAACAGGAAGTCCCCTCCCTATATAACCCCCTCCCCTAGAGGGAGTCCCTCAGTTTTTTCGCCAGTGTCTTAGGTGTTGGTCACGGAATAGCTTTGCTCCACATCCTTGGGATTAAGGGCGGGCTAACCGGATCTGTCCAAGGAGCCTCAGTGCCAAAGTGGACAGTACCCGGGCCCCAAACCTTGGGGTTTTGCCTATAATGCTCCTCTTTGGAGGGCTGGACCCTGGGCCCAGGACTTGGAGTTCGTAAAGACCATAAGTTCCTGTTTGCCAGGGTGCTATATAGGTCCAGGACAGTGGGTACCTTCATAGGACCCCAGGGCCTGAAGGTCTATTACGCTACCCACGGAGATGGGAGAAGATTGGATCGTTTTGCTAGACAAACATCCTGCAGCATGGAGCAGGTAAGAGGGGAGCCTGCGGGACTTGGTTCGACAGCAGGCTCTCCGGGGTAACCTAAAAGGGGGGTAGCCTAAGTATGCTCTGCATTGGCAACCTTGCTCACTATGTCTGAGAAGACAGGATGATCTCATTCCCCCATCACTAGGTTCCCCTGTCTAAGAAACAATTGTGTTTGCTAGCTACCTGCTGCTTTCTTCCTAGGGCTAAGTAAGGACCCCTATGGGGCCTTTTGGAGAGTCCTACCTGGCCGGGGGTTTGATTCTGCCGCTTGGTACTGCAGTCCTGGGTCTCCAGCAGCGAGGCTCCTCCATGTTCTTCCTGCTCCGGCATACGCGCGCGCGCGTGCGCGCGCACGTCTTATAGACGTTTTTCGTGCCGTTCGGAGGGGAGGGCGGGGGGGGGGGCGTGCCTGCAGCGTCATCAGGGGCGCGCCTTGTGCTGTTATACATCAGCAGGCTATAGTCAGTGCTCAGTCTGAGGCTGATCTGAAAGGGAGAGGACGCAGAGCGGCAGAACAGTGACTCCCGGTGGCGGAAGAGGGGTAGTACATGCTGGACTTGGTTCCAATGCTTTTCTGTTAAGCCAAAAAAAAAAAAAAATCCCCCTTTTTGCAACAGGTTGGAGGCTGGCAAACTAAGTTTGGGGTCGCTGTATGTTTTAAAAAAAAAAAGAGACTTATATATTTAAAAAAAAAAAAAAAAAAAAAAACATACGGGGCCCCATCAGTTTTTGGGCATTAGTGATCTATTGTCCCCTAAACCCTAGTTTTGTACTCCTGGCCACTACAGTCTACTGTTGTAGGCGGAGTCCCTCGATTTTGTATTATGGCTTCCAAAGGTTCAGGGTCAAAGGGTACAAAAAAGACCAAAAAACAAAGGGGTTCCCCCTCTGATTCTGATGATATGCCGATACTTTCCCCGCAGCTTATTCCCATGAAGGTCGCCTTGGATGAGCCATTGGGGGGGTCTGGTGCTGAGGCTGGCCCAGATCAGCCCAGCCCTGTGTTTATCACAGAGGAGATGCTAGCTGTATCCCTAGGGGGGCTAGAAGAGAGATTAGCAGCGTTGATCGCTAGATCTATTCCTGGCAAGAAACGGGCTAGATCCCCATCACCAAAAGGTGTATCCTCAGATGCTGAAATTCTCTCTCTGGAGGAATTGGAATCGCAGGAGGATCAACTAGACCTGAACCAAGAGGGTTCAGGGATTGAGGGATCTACCTCTGAGGAACCATTTTCAGACTCCCAGACAGAGAGACTGTGGGTGTAGTCTTTGACGGACATGGTCCGCTCGGCATTTAATTTACCATTGCCAGAGCCTCAGGTTCCTGCGGTATCCTCTCTGGGCTCTTTGAAAGCTCCTTTAAGCAACGCGGTTTTTCCGGTCCATCCTCTCTTGGAGGAATTGATCTTTCAGGATTG
The DNA here is from genome assembly GCA_029574335.1 of Rana kukunoris. Lineage (NCBI taxonomy): Eukaryota > Metazoa > Chordata > Amphibia > Anura > Ranidae > Rana > Rana kukunoris. Next base: position 153,567,470 of record CM056059.1, on the reverse strand, counting down.
GGTACGACCGGACAGGATTTTTCTGCCGCCGAAGAGATTTGCGGTCATTTACCCTATGGAGGAAAAATTCTCGAAGAGGTGGAAGCTCCCAGTGGTGGATGCAGCCATCTCATGTGTGAATAAATCACTAACTTGCCCGATGGAAAACATACAAATGTTTAAAGATCCGGTTGATAAAGGGTTAGAGACACTTTTAAAAGCATCCTTTGCTACGGCAGGAGCAGTGGTACAGCCAGCTGTGGCTGCGATTGGAGTTTGTCAGGCGTTAAAGGACCAGACAAAAGAAATGCTAAAAGACATGCCTACCCAACAGGCAGAAGAGTTTTCTGACATTCCCAGAGCTCTGTGTTTTGCGGTAGATGCTATAAAGGATTCCATCCAGCAGGCCTCTCGTTTATCACTATTTTTGGTGCACATGAGAAGGCTCTTATGGTTGAAGAACTGGGCGGCGGAGCCCCCATGCAAAAAGCTTCTGGCAGGGTTTCCCTTCCATGGAGGACGACTCTTCGGAGAGGATCTGGATAAATACATTCAGACTATTTCAAGTGGCAAAAGTACCCTTTTACCAGTCAAAAAGACATTCCGGGGTCCTACATTTAAAAGGCAGCTCTTTCCTGTCTCAGGGCCCTCAAATTCCAGGCAGTATCGACGGCCGCCTGCGCGATCCAACTTTAACAGTAGATCACAGGGACAGGCCCCTGGGGGTAAGAGACCATGGTATCGCAAGCCGACAAAACCAGCCCCTAAGTCTGCCTTATGAAGGGGCGCCCCCACTCTCGCGGGTGGGGGGAAGGCTTTGTTTCTTCTCAGAAGTTTGGGAAGCCAAGATCCCCGACAAATGGGTCCGGGCGTCTGTAACCACAGGCTACAGACTGGAGTTTCTAAAGTTTCCTCCGCCTCATTTTCAAGAGTCAAGGCTACCAAAGGATCCAGCAAAGAAGGCCTCGATGCTGGCAGCTTTGGATCACCTGCTTTGCCAGGACGTGATAATAGAGGTGCCAGCCCAAGAGCAGGGGCTAGGTTTCTATTCCAATCTCTTTGTCATACCAAAGCCCAACGGCGATGTCAGGCCAATCTTGGACCTAAAGAGTTTAAACGTTTACCTAAGGGTTCGTTCCTTCCGGATGGAATCCATCCGGTCAGCAGTCGCCACGCTCCAGAGGGACGATTTTCTGGCTTCCATAGACATAAAGGATGCTTACCTTCATGTACCAATCTTTCAGTCGCATCAAAGATTTTTACGCTTCGCAGTGGGGCAGCGACACTTCCAATTCAGGGCGCTCCCCTTCGGGCTAGCCACGGCCCCCCGGGTATTCACGAAGATCCTAGCCCCAGTTTTGGCCAATCTAAGGATCCAAGGGGTCACAGTCCTAGCATACTTGGACGACCTTTTAATCATAGATCACTCACGGCCGTGTCTGCAACAGGCAGTAAACCTCACGGTTCAGTACCTCGAAAGGTTCGGCTGGGTCCTAAACCGGGAAAAGTCAGCGTTCCAGCCCACAAAGCAGTTGGAATACCTCGGCATGAGGTTAGACACAGAACAGCAAAGGGTGTTCCTGCCCCTTGTAAAGATCGAGGCTATCAAGGGGTTGGTTCAGTTGGTTCTAAGCAAGAAAAAACCAACTATTCGCCTGTGTATGCGATTACTAGGCAAGCTAGTGGCCACGTTCGAGGCAGTACCATACGCTCAGATCCACACTCGCGTCCTACAGGCAGCCATTCTAGCAGCCTGGGGCAAGAGAGCACATGCCTTGGAGTCCCCTTTGACGCTATCATCAAGGGTCCGACAAAGCCTGGCTTGGTGATTGAACCCTCAGAATCTTCTAAAGGGAAGGTCCTTCAGCCCCGTTGTCTGGAAGGTAGTTACCACAGACGCCAGCCTGGCAGGCTGGGGGGCGGTCTTGGAGGGGTTCTCTCGCCAGGGAACTTGGGTGGAAGCAGAGAGGCAGCTACCCATCAATGTCTTGGAGATCAGAGCTGCTCGCCTAGCCCTCCTGGCATGGACCTCCAGATTACAGGGGTCCCCGGTGAGAATCCAGTCAGACAATGCCACAGCGGTGGCATACATAAACCACCAAGGGGGAACCAGGAGTCAGGCCGCTCAGAGGGAGGTGAGCTTGATTTTTCAGTGGGCAGAGGTTCATGTACCCTGCATTTTCGGCGATATTCATTCCCGGAGTGGACAGCCTGCAGGCAGACTTCTTAAGTCGCCAGATTCTGTCGCCGGGGGAGTGGTCTCTGCATCCCCAGGTCTTTCAGACAATCTGCCAGAAGTGGGGAATGCCAGACGTAGATATAATGGCATCCAGGTTCAACAAGAAACTAGACAGGTTTGTGTCTCGAGCGAGGGACCCTATGGCCTGCGGAACCGATGCGTTGGTTTGCCCTTGGCATCAATTCAAACTTCTATATGCATTCCCTCCGCTACAGTTACTTCCGAGCCTGTTGCGCAGGATCAGAGTGGAGCACAAGCCAGTCATTCTAGTAGCTCCAGCTTGGCCCTGGAGGACATGGTACTCACTAGTCCTAAGGATGGCAGTGGGAGACCCTTGGACTCTTCCTCTACGACCAGACCTACTCTCACAAGGCCCGATCCTCCACCCTACATTACAGCGTCTAAATTTGACGGCCTGGAGGCTGAATCCCTGATTCTCAGGGGTAGAGGTCTGTCTAGGCAGGTAATTCCTACCCTGATTAGGGCTAGAAAGCCGGCCTCCAGGGTGATTTATTACAGGGTGTGGAGGAACTACGTAGGCTGGTGTGAATCCAAAAGATGGAATTCCCGCAAATATACCATTGATAGGGTGTTAGGTTTTCTCCAGCTAGGAGTGGATAAAGGCCTGGCTTTAAGCACAATCAAGGGACAGATTTCAGCTCTGTCAGTGTGGTTTCAGAGGCCGCTGGCCACCCACTCGCTGGTAAAGTCCTTCATACAGGGGGTCTTGCGTATTAATCCTCCTGTCAAGTCACCAATTTGTCCATGGGACTTAAATCTTGTCCTGTCCACTCTACAGAAACAACCCTTTGAGCCGTTGGCTGAGATTCCTTTAGTTTTACTGACAAGAAAGTTGGTATTCTTGGTCGCCATAGTTTCGGCCAGGAGAGTGTCAGAGTTGGCAGCCTTATCGTGTAAGGAACCATATCTCATTCTACATAAGGACAGGGCAGTTCTCCGGCCCCATCCTGCCTTTCTACCAAAGGTTATATCCAATTTTCACTTGAACCAGGATTTGGTACTTCCATCCTTCTTTCCGAAACCCACATCTAGAAAGGAGGGGTTGCTACATACTTTGGATATTGTCCGGGCCATGAAGGCCTATCTTAAAGCTACAGAAAAGATCCGGAAAACAGATGTGTTGTTCGTTCTACCAGATGGCCCCAAGAAGGGGCAGGCAGCTGCAAAACCCACCATCTCGAGATGGATTAGACAATTAATCATTCAGGCCTACGGTTTGAAGAGGTTGCCTCCTCCTTTGTCAGTAAAGGCCCATTCTACCAGGGCCATGGGCGCCTCCTGGGCAGCACACCATCAGATCTCTATGGCTCAGATATGCAAGGCGGCGACGTGGTCATCAGTCCACACGTTTACAAGGTTTTATCAACTAGACGTGAGAAGGAATGCGGATTCAGCCTTTGGGCAGGCAGTACTACAGGCTGCGGTTTAAGATCCTCCGGATCAGGGGCACCCTTGGGTGTAAAAAAGAAAAAAAAAAAAAAAAAAAAGTTTTTCTTGACTAAGTTGGATTTATTATTATTATTTGAGTATACCTCTAAATTAAATCTCTTTTGAGAAGATGTCTCCCTCCCCTCATTAAAGCATTGCTTTCGGACATCCCATATAGTAATGACAATGCCGCTCTGTGTCCCGTGATGTACGAGAAAGAAAAAGGGATTTTTAAATACAGCTTACCTGTAAAATCCTTTTCTTGGAGTACATCACGGGACACAGAGCTCCCACCCCTCTTTTGGGGAACATTTTTGGGAGGCATACTGCTTGCTACAAAATTGAGGGACTCCCTCTAGGGGAGGGGGTTATATAGGGAGGGGACTTCCTGTTTGAAGATTGCCAGTGTCCACACCTGAAGGTACTCCATATAACCCATATAGTAATGAATATGCCGCTCTGTGTCCCATGATGTACTCCAAGAAAAGGATTTTACAGGTAAGCTGTATTTAAAAATCCCTTTTTTTTTTTCTAACACTCTAGAGAATAAAATGGCAGTCATTGCAATACTTTTTGTTACACCGTATTTGCGCAGCGGTCTTACAAGCGCACTTTTTTTGGAAAAAATTCACTTTTTTAAATTAAAAAATAAGACAACAATAAATTTGGCCCAATTTTTTTATATATTGTGAAAGATAATGTTACGCCGAGTAAAATGATACCCAACATGTCACGCTTAAAAATTGCGCCCGCTCGTGGCATGGCGTCAAACTTTTACCCTTAAAAATCTCGATAGGCGATGTTTAAAAAATTCTACAGGTTGCATTTTTTGAGATACAGAGGAGGTCTAGGGCTAGAATTATTGCTCTCGCTCTAACGATCGCGGCGATACCTCACTTGTGTGGTTTGAACACCGTTTTCATATGCGGGCGCTACTCGCGTATGCGTTCGCTTCTGCGCGCGAGCTCGTCGGGACGGGGCGATTTAAAAAAATTTTTTTTTGTTTTCGTATTTATTTGTATTAATTTTACCAATTTTTAACACTAAAATAAAAAAAATAAAAAAATTATCACTTTTATTCCTATTACAAGGAATGTAAACATAGAAAGCATGACAGGTCCTCTTAAATATGAGATCTGGGGTCAAAAAGACCTCAGATCTTATATTTAGGCTAAAATGCAAAAAAAAAAAATTTTAAATGTCATTTTTCAAATGACATTTAAAAAAAAATGTCTCTTTAAGACGCTGTTTGGAACTGACGTTTGACGTCACTTCCGCCCAGCAGAGCTACGGGGATGGACGAGGGAAATGTTTTCCCTCACTCGCATCCCCGCTGACCAGACGAGCGCACCCGATCGCCCTAGCCGCTACCGACGGCTCCGGTAAGCGGCGGAGAGCGCGGGAGCGCAGCGGGAGGGGGGGGGACGCTCGCCCGCCACCGATAACGGCGATCTTGCGGCGATTCCGCCGCGGAGACCGCCATTATCGTTTACCCGACCACCCACAGAAGAGATGGATATCTCGGTTGTGGCAGCAGCTGCTGCCGTTACCGAGATATCCATCTCTAAAGTGCCGACGTATACCTGCGGTGGGCGGTCGGGAAGTGGTTAAAGGACCATCCACCTTGTTACTGGAAACCACTGTGAGTAAGCTGGAGCCAGTACCAGAGCTTCTTCTCACCAGCCGGGGACGGAGTGAGAAGTGAGAAAACTTCAGCAATTGCCAACCCAGGGACCCAGCGGGACAGCAGAGGTGATGCTTGAGTAGCATCAGTGAGTGCCAAGCCAGGGAACTAGCGGGTCAGCAGGGGTGACGCTTGAGGAGCATTAGTGAGTGCCAAGCCAGGGAACTAGTGGGTCAGCAGGGGTGACGCTTGAGGAGCATCAGTGAGTGCCAAGCCAGGGAACTAGCGGGTCAGCAGGGGTGACGCTTGAGGAGTATCTGTGAGTGCCAAGCCAGGGAACTAGCGGGTCAGGAGGGGTGACGCTTAAGGAGCATCCGTGAGTGCCAAGCCAGGGAAGTTGCGGGTCAGCAGGGGTGACACTTGAGCAGCGTCAGTGAGTGCCAAGTCAGGGAACTTGCGGGTCAGCAGGGGTGACGCTTGAGGAGCATCAGTGAGTGCCAAGCCAGGGAACTTGCTGGTTAGCAGGGGTGACGATTGAGGAGCATCCGAGAACTCCAAGCCAGGGAACTAGCGGATCAGCAGAGGTAATGCTTGAGGAGCATCAGTGAATGCCAAGCCAGGGAAATAGCGGGTCAGCAGGGGTGATGCTTGAGGAGCATCAGTGAGCGCCAAGCCAGGGAACTTGCGGGTCAGCAGGGATGACGCTTGAGGAGCATCAGTGAGTGCCAAGCCAAGGAACTTGCGGGTCAGCAGGGGTGAGGCTTGAGGAGCATCAGTGAGTGCCAAGCCAGGGACCCAGCGGGACAGCAGAGGTGACGCTTGAGGAGCATCAGTGAGTTCCAAGCCAGGGAGCTAGCGGGTCAGCAGAAGTGATGCTTGAGGAGCATCAGTGAGTGCCAAGCCAGGGAACTAGCGGGTCAGCAGGGGTGATGCTTGAGGAGCATCAGTGAGTGTCAAGCCAGGGAACTTGCGGGTCAGCAGGGATGTCGCTTGAGGAGCATCAGTGAGTGCCAAGCCAAGGAACTTGCGGGTCAGCAGGGGTGAGGCTTGAGGAGCATCAGTGAGTGCCAAGCCAGGGACCCAGCGGGACAGCAGAGGTGACGCTTGAGGAGCATCAGTGAGTTCCAAGCCAGGGAGCTAGCGGGTCAGCAGGGGTGATGCTTGAGGAGCATCAGTGAGTGTCAAGCCAGGGACCCAGCGGGTCAGCAGAGGTGACACTTGAGGAGCATCAGTGAGTGCCAAGCCAGGGAACTTGCAGGTCAACAGGGGTAACGCTTGAGGAGCATCAGTGAGTGCCAACATGGGAACTAGTGGGTCAGCTTTGAGGGCTTACCTTGAGTGGAGTCCATTCTGCAGATTTGTAAGCTCACCCCACGTTAATGAGGTAAGACACTACCTGGACTGTGAGTATGTGCACGGGGGCCAGATAGGGATTAGCCAAGGATAGTCAAGTATAGCCGGGTCCAGGATTCCAGAATTTAGAGTAGGGTCAGAAGCTGGGGTCAGTCCTGTAGCTGAGCAGACAGGGCACAAGCTGTGGGTCAAGGGCTGGAGACAGCAGAGGAAGTCCGAAGGTACAGGCCGGGGTCAAAGGACAGGAGACAGCAGCAATCCAAGGTACATAAGCCAAAGGTCAGAAGCCGGGGTCGGTCTTGCAGCTGAAGATCAATACAGGAACCGTTGGCACAGACAGGAAGATCAGATAACAATGAACTGGCACCTCCCTCATAGTGAGGCAGGGCTTTATCTCCTGGTTGATTAGGAAACCTGCCTTAGCTGGACCAGGATAGACAAGTGCAGATAGTAGGGAGATCAGGCAATCAGCACATAGTTCAGCACCAGGCTCTACGACGGACAGCAAGCAGAATCTAAACTGAGAAGTGGCTCAGAGGGAAAAGCCCCATAGTAGCAACGCAGAGGTCCTTGGTTCAATTCCACCCAGAGCCACTTGAGGCGTGATCACGCCTCGCTGTCTGTTTGGCACGGTAGCGACCGTGACAGTTCCCCCCCCTTAAAAACGCCCTCCGGGCGTTTAAAAGAGCTTCCTCATAGGCACAGTCTTTAAGGTCCAAACCATGGGGAAACAAAGCAGATTTTTTACTTTTTCTTTTTGGACCTCGTTGATCTTGAAGTTCTGGTAGGGGTGCACTCACCACTTGTAAAGCTTGTTCAAACATTACTAGATCTTGTTTATGGACCATGGTATCATTCAAGGCATAGGTACAGTCAGGTGGAAGAACTTCACTTGGAGACACCAGAACTGGAAACACCGGAACAGGAACTGGGGACACAGGAACTGGAACTGGGGACACAGGAACTGGAGACACATGAACTGGAACTGGAGACACAGGAACTGGAGACACAGGAACTGGAGACACTGGAGCCGGAACTGGAGACTGGGGAAGAGGAACTTTAAGCTGAATAGCAGGCAAAGATTCTGGGGTAGCAAAAAAACTCCCAATAGTACCCACCTGAAGAACCTTTGGCCGAGGTGGGGTGAGTTGGGCAAAGAGATATAAAGTGCCCGCTTACACCACAGTAAAAACAAAGTCCATAGCCTCTCCTCCATTCTTTTTCTACCTTAGATAGCCCGGACCGGATGGCCCCGATCTGCATGGGTTCCACATCCTCCAAGGTAGTCGTGGGTGCATCCACAGGAGCGTCAAGGCTTTGTGGTGTTGTAGCTTCATGGCTGGGCACATACAGAGTTTCATAGCTTGGCACATACTGGGCTGGCTTGGTGTCATATCTGTACTGGGAATTCCTGTCCCTGGATACCCGTAGGCCACGTGAACCGAGAGTGGACTTGGGAACACTGGTTCTCTTAGAAACAGGAATGTGAGAGTCTAGAAGCAAACATAAAGGTTTCCCAGGTGTCCAAGACTGGACTCTTTTCCTGCAACAACTGATGAGCCCATGATTTAATTTGCCCTGTAAGCAGGTTGATGGTAGAGCGAACCTTAACATAGTCCGTGGCATAGGTCCTAGGTTTAAGAGTAAACAACAGCTCACAATCCATTTTAAAACATGAGAAGGATGCACGGCTACCGTCGAATCTCTCTGGCATTATAACAAATGGCTCAGGATATGCTGGTTCCGGGGCTGGGCGTACTGTCCCTTTAAGTAATTGGACTTCTTGCTGTAGTTCCAGAATGGTATGGCCCAGGCTGGAGACTTGCAGAGCCAGGGAGGTGAGCATCTTGTACAACTCTGCGGACTCCATGTTATTGGTCAGTTCATTATGTGAGGGCTTACCTTGAGTGGAGTCCATTCTGCAGATTTGTAAGCTCACCCTTACAGGTACCCACAGCCCACGGTAATGAGGTAAGACACTACCTGGACTGTGAGTCCGTGCACAGGGGCCAGATAAGGATTAGCCAAGGATAGTCAAGTATAGCCGGGTCCAGGATTCCAGAATTTAGAGTAGGGTCAGAAGCTGGGGTCAGTCCTGTAGCTGAGCAGACGGGGCACAAGCCGTGGGTCAAGGGCTGGAGACGGCAGAGGAAGTCCGAAGGTACAGGCCGGGGTCAAAGGACAGGAGACAGCAGCAATCCAAGGTACATAAGCCAAAGGTCAGAAGCCGGGGTCAGTCTTGCAGCTGAAGATCAATACAGGAACCGTTGGCACAGACAGAAAGATCAGATAACAATGAACTGACACCTCCCTCATAGTGAGGCAGGGCTTTATATCCTGGTTGATTAGGAAACCTGCCTAAGCTGGACCAGGATAGACAAGTGCAGATAGTAGGGAGATCAGGCAATCAGCACATAGTTCAGCACCAGGCTCTACGACGGACAGCAAGCAGAACCTAAACTGAGAAGTGGCTCAGAGGGAAAAGATCCAGAGTAGCAACGCAGAGGTCCTTGGTTCAATTCCACCCAGAGCCACTTGAGGCGTGACCACGCTTCGCTGTCTGTTTGGCACGGTAGAGACCGTGACATCAGCAGGGGTAACGCTTGAGGAGCATCAGTATGTTCCAAGCCAGGGAACTAGCGGGTCAGCAGGGGTGATGCTTGAGGAGCATCAGCATGAGAGTGGTGGTAACAATGGCCCGGATTCACAAAGCACTTACGCCGACATAACTCACCTTTTCCTGGCATAGCGTCAATATGCGCCCGGCGTATGTGTGCGCCAGAGTCACAAACCAAGATACGCCTAAAAATAGGCCATCCTAGCCTGACGTATCTTACTTACGCAGGTGTGGCGTGGGCGCAAATATGGTCTGGACGTATTTTGCTTCTCCCATTGATTAGGCATTCACATATGCAAATGAGGGAAATAGGGCGATTTACGAACGTACTTTCCCCCCCGCGCATGATATACGCGGTTTTCGTAAGTTTTACGTAAGGTGTAAAGTTATTCCTCATAGATGAGGCGCAACCCATGCAAAGGTATGGACCAGGGAACACAAGCCTACATATTGTACGTTGGACGTCTGTGAATATGGGCCGACATGGGTCTGACTAGGCGTAGGTTATGTTCACGGCCTACACAGTGATCCGGCGTATCTTAGGCAGTTGTTCCAACGTGGTTGTGCGCATGCACACAGGGATATATCCACGTCTCGACACATGCGCAGTTCATTTTAAGTACTTGTCTGGCGCCCGGCCCATCATTTGCATGGGGTCACGCTTCATTAGCATGGATCACGCCCACTTCCAGCCCACTTCCACCTACTTCTACTTAAGCTGGCCTGCGCCTTCGAAATGTATGCTACGCCGGTGCAGAGTTGGGAGCAATAGCTTGCTTAATTCAGTGCATGCCTCTCCGCACTGCACCGGCGTAGCGTACTATGTGCACCGGCGTAAATATGCGCCTATCTCTGTGAATCCGGGCCAATGTGTACAGAAAAAAACTTGAAGTGTTACCATGTCTCTATTCTGCAGATACAATTATTTAACAATGTCCCTGGAAGGTGTGATGCCCCTTTAACAGTCTCCCCCACCCAACGTGCCATCGGAGGGAGGTCATTCCGAGGCAGAACACGACGTTGTACTTGTAAGCCACATAATAGCTTATTTCTAATTGAATAAAACCAGGAGGAAAAAACACACTCAACAGTACAAGATGTTGATGTTTATGTCTCCGGAGAAAGCCGGCAATATTTTTCTCTCATTTTCCATCCCGACGCCATTTTCCAATCTGCAACGTATTAGCAGCATTCTAAATGTAGAACTCGGCGAGCTTAATGGCGTTGTTGCCTCTTTACCAAATTAGGCAATTCATTATCCCGGAATGAAACAATAAACAGCTATGACATCATTTGAAGTGAAAGCACATTGACTGTAAATTCTTCCCCCTGCCTTTGATCTCAAATAATTGTCACCAGGATCTGCACCACATGGGAATCCTTGGCTGGTTCTGTACCATCAGCGGGACTTGGGCAAAAGACTTTGGGCATCTCCAGGGGGCTCACAAGAGATCTGACGGCAAATGACAAATAATAATAATAATTAATTCAAAATAATTTTAAAATAATTTTTATGTTAAATATAAAGAATGATAATAATATTTATTGGTATTACGTATGGGAATCCTTGGCTGGTTCCGTACCATCAGCGGGACTTGGGCAAAAGACTTTGGGCATCTCACACACACAATACACGCTGAAAAACACAGATTTTTACATACTGTCCTGGTTTTACTTACCTCCACTGTGCAGCTCGTTTTGCACAGAGTGGTCCCGAACCCGGTCTTCTGGGGTCCTTTTAGCGGCTGTCTTGGCTCCCCCCCCCCCTGCAAGTACTCAACGCCTTCATGCTCGCATGTTGTTGAGTTCTTACGGGCGAGCTCCCGTGATACAGCTGACGGCCATAGCTGCTTACTGTATCACTTGGCCCCCGCCGCCTGGCGCACCGCATCATTGGATGTGATTGACAGCAGCGCAAGCCAATGGCTGCGCTGCTTTCAATCCATCCAATGTAACCTATCGACGGCCAGGCTGAGCGGCGAAGAGGATGTCGGGGGCGAGCGCAGGACTTTCGAGGGGTCAGTTAAGTAAAACGGGGGGCATGGGGGGGGGGGGCGGTATTGTTGGATGTTTTTTCTCCTTAATGCATAAAATGCATTAAGGTGAAAAAACGTTTACCTTTACAACCCCTTTAACCGCTTGCCGACCAGCCGCCGTTAACGTTATACGGCGGCAGGTCAGCTGCGTGAGATCACGTAACTATACAGTGCCTGCCGCCGAGAATGTGTTTTTAGCACGACAGCATCGCGCTGATTCTCGGCGACAGGGTGCCGACATCTTGCACTCGCTGGAATAGTAAAAGCACATTCCAGCGAGTGCGTCATAGAAGCGACGGGGATCCGACGTGGATTCCCGCCAATTCTACTGTACACGTGGGCGGCGTTAGTTATGAATCCTGAAGGAGAACTCCCCGCCGGATTTTAAATAAAAATCCGGCATGGGTTCCCCCTCAGGAGCATAACGGGCCCTTAGGTCTGGTTTGGGTTGTAAGGAGACCCCCCCTACGCCGAAAAAATGGCGTGGGGGTCCCCCCACAATCCATACCAGACCCGTATCCAAAGCACTGCGGCCCCTCCACCCCAGAGCACCCTGTCCCCATGTTGATGAGGACAGGGCCCCTTCCCGACAACCCTGGCCGTTGGTTGTCGGGGTATGTGGGCGGGAGGCTTATCGGAATCTGGGAGCCCCCTTTAATAAGGGGGCCCCCAGATACCAGCCCCCCACCCTAAGTGAATGAGTATGGGGTACATCGTAGCCCTACCCATTCACCTGCAAAAAAAGTGCAAACACAAATAAACCACACACGGTATTAAAATATTTTATTAGTTGGCCGCCGGGGGGGGGGTGTATATGGTCGCTTTTATAAAAGCGCCCCCCCCCCTCCCGGGGGCTTCTCCCGACATCTTCTGCGGGGGGGGTGGGTGCCGCTGTTCTTCGCCACCATCTGGTTCTCTTCTGCCGCCGGGGGGTCGCTTATAAAAGCGCCCACCCCCGGCGGGCTTCCTTCGACATCTTCGCCGGGGGGGTGGGTCTTCTCCGATCTCCGGGGTCATCTCCCGCTCTCCGGGGGTCTTCTCTGCTCTCCGGGGGTCTTCTCCGCTCTCCGGTGGGTCTTCTCCGCTCTCCGGGGTCTTCTCCCACTCTCCGGTGCCTTCTTCTTTTTCTTCTTCTTCAGGACTGGCCGCCGCTATCTTCGTGTTGGCTCAATTACTAGCGGCAGCCAGTCCGCTCTTCTGTCACGTCTTCTTCTTCTCTTCTGCTCCAGATGTTGACGTGACACTTGCTCCCGCTGTTATGTCGGGCGCGCGGCTCCCAGCAACTTATATAGGCCTATCTTGTGACGTCGCAGTCCCATCATGCTCCGGTAGGTACCACGTGGGTAGGTACCACGTACCCTCCCGCCCGCATACCCCGACAACCAACGGCCAGGGTTGTCGGGAAGGCGCCCTGTCCTCATCAACATGGAGACAGGGTGCTCTGGGGTGGGGGGGGCCGCAGTGCACCCCCCTGCCCCAGAGCACCTGACCCCCCCATGTTGAGGGCATGCTGCCCGTTACGGCTCAGGAGGGGGGGGGGCGCTCGCTCGCCCCCACTCCCTTCCTGACCGGCCAGGCGGCGTGCTTTGGATACGGGTCTGGTATGGATTGTGGGGGGACCCCCACGCCGTTTTTTCGGCGTAGGGGGGTCTCCTTACAACCCATACCAGACCTAAGGGCCTGTTATGCTCCTGAGGGGGAACCCATGACGGATTTTTATTTAAAATCCGGCGGGGAGTTACTCTTCAGGATTCATGACAAACGCCGCCCACGTGTAGAATTGGCGGGAATCCACGTCGGATCCCCGTCGCTTCTATGACGGCTTTGTCACCATCGCGGCAAGCCAGCTCGGCGCTGGCTCCTGCGATGGGGCTCGCAAGTGGTCAATCTCGCCGAGAAAGGGAGCGAGATTGACACAATATCGCAGTCACCTACTGTACGTCATCTCGTGAATCAGCCAATAGGGGCGCGTGCACGCCCCCCGCTCGCACTTGGTGCCGACGCGCGTGCACGGCGGGCGCGATCACCACTGGGCACCCGCGGTCGCTTGTTACAGAGCAAGAACCGGGAGCTGTGTGTGTAAACACACAGCTCCCGGTCCTGTCAGGGGGAGAAATGCCTAACCGTCTGTTCGAACAATGTATGAAAAGCGATCTGTCATTTCCCCATACAGTTAAAACACACCTAGGGAACATAATTATCCCCTTCCTCGCCCCCTAGTGTTAACCCATTCCCTGCCAGTGGCATTTTTATAGTAATCAATGCATTTTTATAGCACTGATCGCTATAAAAATGCCAATGGTCCCAAAAATGTGTCAAAAGTGACCGAAGTGTCCTCCATAATGTCGCAGTACCGATAAAAATTGCTGATCGCCGCCACTACTAGTAAAAAAAAAAATATTAATTAAAAAATGCCATAAAACTATCCCCCATTTTGTAGACGCTATAACTTTTGCGCAAACTAATCAATAATCGCTTATTGCGTTTTTTTTTTTTACAAAAAATAGGTAGAAGAATAAGTATCGGCCTAAACTGAGGAAAAACATTTTTTTATATATTTTGGGGGGATATTTATTATAGAAAAAAGTAAAAAAAAAAACATTTTTTTTTCAAAATTGTCGCTCTATTTTTGTTTATAGCGCAAAAAATAAAAACCGCAAAGGTGATCAAATACCACTAAAAGAAAGCTCTATTTGTAAAAAAAATAAAATAAATACATTTTGTTTGGGAGCCACGTCGCACGACCACACAATTGTCAGTTAAAGCGACGGAGTGCCGAATCGCAAAAAGTGGCCCGGTCATTGACCAGCAATGTGGTCCGGGGCTGAAGTGGTTAAGGTGAAAAAAAACGTTTACCTTTACAACCCCTTTAAGAGTTCTCCTCTTCCTCCCACCGCTTTGTTTGTGGTCGTTGGTGGAAATTATCAGTGTTTTTTTTTTTAGAACTTCCCATTATCCGTCTCCTCTGCTGTGGGAATCAATCTTTTCTTAAGGACTAATAATATTGTTTTCTGCATGCACAAGCATGATATGAGATCCCCAGACTTTGGCGCTATCCTCCCGGGGAATGGCGGGACAGGAGACCCCAATTTACCGAGAGGAATACACTGCGCATTGTAATGGAAATGCAAGACCGATCGTGCAGGAAAAGAAAACGTCATTAGAATTCTCCTGTATGTTCTGTAATGAAGGTCCAGGCTTCTGCCGGCTGTTTGCGCCCCCGGGAGGAGTCTGAGATGTCTCATAGTAGTAAAATATTTCTTTAACGCCATTGTGCCGATCGGTGTATAACAAAGCCACGACTTATTCATCTGGACCTAAAATTGATTTAAATCCTAGCTGGATGACATTAAGAGGGGGGGGGGGGGGTGGGCATAAAAAAAAGCAGAACAATTCATCCTGTGAAACTGCATGTACCTTCATTCAGTGTGAATGAGGGCAAATTCGGATGTTATTGAACATTTGAGCTCCGGAAGGTTTTTATGACCAGTGCATTTTTATTTAATTTTTTGCTATTCAGCACTGCGCTACTTTAACCACTTAAGACCCGGACAATTATGCAGGTTAAGGACCAGGCCCCCTTTTTTGCAATTCCTCACTGCGATTTTGTGATTGCGATTCGGCACTGCATCGCTTTAACTGACAATTGCCCGGTCGTGCAACGCGGCTCCCAAACCTTTTTTTCCCACAAATAGAGCTTTCTTTTGGTGGTATTTGGGGAACGGGCCAAAAAAAATGTAGGCCAAAATGTATTCTGCTACATGTCTTTGGTAAGAAAAATCCCACACAGTAATGTGAGGCTTTCTCCCTGGTGTGGAGAAAGCCTCTTGAGGGGGGAGGGGGCGAGCAGGAGGGTCAGGACACTCTCTAATTTGAAGATAGAGAAAGGAGCTGTGTGTTAGTGGGCGTCCTGACACTCCTGCTCGCCCCCTCAAGGGGCTTTCTCCACACCAGGGAGAAAGCCTTGCATTACTGTGTGGAGTTACAGACTGAAGAACAGGAAGGGAGGATTTCTCAGAAGAAATAAGGGCATTTAAAAGCAAAATGGAAGGATGAGGTAAGTGAAGGAGGACTGCGCTAAGGTAAAGGAAGCTATTTAGGGGGGGGAATTTTTTTTTTCTTTAAAATAACAAACATGTGATACTTACCTCCACTATGCAGTTCGTTTTGCACAGAGCGGCCCCCGATCCACGTCTTCTGGGGTCCCTCGGTGGCTGTCTCTGGTCCCCCCTGCAAGAACTCACCACAGTCATGCGAGAGAGCTCGCATGGTGATGAGTCCTTGCGGGCACGCTCCCGTGATACAGCGAGTGGCCATAGCCGCTCACTGTATCACTCGGCCCTGCCCCTCGGCACGCCGCGTCACTGGATGTGATTGGCAGCAGCGCCAGCCAATGGCTGCGCTGCTCTCAATCCATCCGCTCTAGCCAATCAGTGGCCAGGCTGTGCGGCAAAGAGAATCTCGGGACTGAGCACGGGACTTTCGTGGGGTCAGGTAAGTAAAATGGGGGATCGGGGGGGCGGCATCATCAGATGTTTTTTCACCTTAATGCATAGATTGCATTAACCACTTAAGCCCCGGACCAATATGCAGGTAAAGGATCAGGCCCCTTTTGCGATTCGGCACTGCTTCGCTTTAACTGAAAGTTGCGCGGTCGTGCGACGTGGCTCCCAAACAAAATTAGCATCCTTTTTTCCCCACAAATTGAGCTTTCTTTTGGTGGTATTATCACCTGCGGTTTTTATTTTTTGCGCTATAAACAAAAACAGAGCGACAATTTTGAAAAAAAATCTACATTTTTTACTTTTTGCTATAATAAATAATCCCCCAAAAATATATATACATTTTTTTTTTTCTAAGTTTAGGTCGATACGTATTCTTCTACCTATTTTTGGTAAAAAAAAATCCCAATAAGCGCTTATCAATTTGGTTTGCGCAAAAATTATAGCGTTTGCAAAATAGGGGATAGTTTTATTGCATTTTTATTAATAATTTTTTTTTTACTACTAATGTCGGCGATCAGCGATTTTTCTCTTGACTGCGACATTATGGCGGACACATTGGACAATTTTGACACATTTTTGGGACCATTGTCATTTTCACAGCAAAAAGTGCTATTAAGGGGTTAAGTGAGACATCATATGTGTTTCTAACTGTAGGGGGACGGGGCTGGACATGTGACGTCATTGATCGCCTTTTCCTTAAATCAGGGAACAGACGATCAGTGACAGCGCCACTGTGAAGAACGGGGAAGGTGTGTTTACACTCACCTCTGCCAGTTCTTCTGCTCCGGTGACCGATCGGGGGGCTCTGGCGGCGATCGGGTCCGCGCGTCCCGCGGTCACGGAGCTTCGGACCGGGTCGCGGGTGCGCGCACCGTAAGTGCGCGCCCGTGACCCACAGCTTGGCATTTAACCATTCTGCCGACGTATATCAGTGTTAGGCCGTCCTTAAGTGGTTAAGGTGAAAAAAATTTTTTCCTTTACAACTCCTTTAAGTCGTCAGGATTTTCACATTGGAGAGACAGCAGCGGTTGTTTCGGGTCAGTTGGTAGGCGCTATTTTTAGAGTTATAACGCCTGCAAACCGACCCAGTGTGAAAAGGGTCTAAATGATAAAAAAGGGATCCAGTAGAAGGATGTCCTCCACCCACCACTCCCCTTGTGCGTCTTTTGGACATCATGGATCCTGTATGAGCCGTACTTGTCAGGATGTGAGGACCTAGTTTCGCGTTACCCTTCCATTAAATGGCGCCTCACCTTAGAAAGGCTCCCAAACTACAACAGAGTTCTTCAAAACTGTAGAGAGTCATAAGCTTTGATCATTTGCAGAGAATCTTTTGCATATTTTATTTTTCCTGCAGAGAAGAGGAAATTTGGAACATCTGGGTGAAAATCTCATTAAGAATCATTAAAGATGCATCAGATTGCTGATATGCTTGTATTTTTAATGTATGAAAACCATAATTCACACAAACAAGGACGCGTCGGGAATAAGGAACGCAGGATAAACAGCAACATTGTACAGGATGAATTACGCCAAATCCCGAAGATCTGAAGTTTCACGAAATGTGTTTTTATAGCAAACATTGGGGATGAGCGAACCAAGCAAAGATCGGCAAACCTGAGAAGAACCAAGAAGAGGGCGAGCTTAGCACTAAACCCCATGAAAGTCTACAGGGGCCGAAACTTGTTATCCTTTTCTGGCTTTCTTCAAGACTAGAATGCGGGGCTATTATTGAAAAAAGGATACACGTAGCTGGGCACTGCCCTGGGGGAAATTTACTAATGCTAACATATAGTTTGGCAGGGGACAGGGGCATTTTCATATGACTTGACAGGCAAAATTAAATACACACAATACCCTTTAACCACTTGCCGACCGCCGCATGCACTTATACGCCAACAGAATGACACTCCTGGGCACAAGGACTTATATATACGCCCCCTTTAACCACTTAAAGCGGAGTTCCACCCTTAAAATCACTTTGTATCATTACATCTAGCATACTGGCGTCAGCGTCAGTATGCTGTTTTTTTTTTTTTTTTAATGCACTTACTTACTTTATATAAAATCATTGAATTTCAGGCACACCGCGGAATGTCGCCGCTATAAGGCGTCACGCCTTCCGGAAACAGCCGATTAGCATTCGGCTTTTCTCGGCGCCTGCGCACAGACCCAGGAGCTGACTGCGCAGGCGCCGTATATAGCCGCGTCACGCCCTCCGAAAAAACCCGAACTAGGACCGGCTATTTTCGGCACCTGCGCAGTCAGCTCCTGGGTCTGTGCGTAGGCGCCGAGAAAAGCCGAATGCTAATCGGCTGTTTCCGGAAGGCGTGACGCCTTATAGCGGCGACATTCCGCGGTGCACCTGAAATTCAATGATTTTATATAAAGTAAGTACGTGCATTAAAAAAAAAAAAACAGCATACTGGCGCTGACGCCAGTATGCTGGATGTAATGAAACAAAGTGATTTTAAGGGTGGAACTCCGCTTTAAGACCTGGACCATTATACAGGTTTAGGACTTTGTCCCTTTTTGCGATTCGGCACTGCGTCGCTTTAACTGACAATTGCGCGGTCATGTGACGTGGCTCCCAAACAAAATTGGCATCCTTTTTCCCCCACAAATAGAGCTTTCTTTTGGTGGTATTTGATCACCTCTGCGGTTTTTATTTTTTGCGATATAAACAAAAATATAGTGAAAATCTTGAAAAAAAATCAATATTTTTTACTTTTTGCTATAATAAATACCCCCAAAAAATGTATAAAAAAACATATTTTTTCCTCAGTTTAGGCCGATACGTATTCTTCTACATATTTTTGGTAAAAAAAAATCGCAATAAGCATTTATCGGTTGGTTTGCGCAAAATTTATAGCGTTTACAAAATAGGGGATAGTTTTATGGCATTTTTTATTAATATTTTTTTTTTACTACTAATGGTGGAGATCAGGGATTTTTTTCCTCACTGCGACATTATGGCCGACACATCGGACAATTTTGACACATTTTTGGGACCATTTTCACAGCTAAAAGTGCTATAAAAAATGCACTGATTACTGTGAAAATGACAATTGCAGTTTAGGAGTTAACCACTAGGGGGCGATGAAGGGGTTAAGTGTGACCTTGTGTGTGTTTCTAAATGTGACTTGTGACGCCAGTGATCGTCTTTCCCTATATCAGGGAACAGACGATCAGTGACACTGCCACAATGAAGAACGGGAAAGGTGTGTTTACACTCACCTCTCCCTTTTATTCAGCTCCTGTGACCGATCACGGGACACCGGCGGCGATCGGGTCCCGCGGTCACAGAGCTTTGGACCAGGTCGTGAGCGTGCCGGCGGCGACGCGCTCGCGACCCTACGGCTGGGCCTTAAAGAGACATGTACAGGTACGTGATTGTGCCTAGCTGTGCCATTCTGCCAACGTATGTCGGCGTGAAGGGGTCCTTTAGTGGTTAAGGAAGCCATTGTGAACGCACACTCGTGGCCGTCGCAAGCCTGACCGCGGGCCCCACAGTCTCGATCGCCGCAGGGATACCCGCGATCATATCACGGTGGGGAAAAACTCTGCCTAGTGACAATGACACTAATCACCGCTTCACTGCCTTTGGCATTTTCACAGTAACCAGTGCATTTTTATAGCACTGATCACTGGAAAAGTGACAACGGTCCCAAAAATGTGTCAAAAGTGTCTGATGTGTCCGCCATAGTGTCGTAGTCACGATAAAAAACGATGATCGCCGCCATTACTAGTAAAAAAAAAAAAAATCTTTCATAAAAATGCATAAAACTATCCCCTATTTTGTAGACGCTATAACTTTTGCGCAAACCGATCAATAAGCGCTTATTGCGTGTTTTCTTACCAAAAATATGCCACCTTGATCGGTCACAGGAGCTGAAGAACGGGGAGAGGTGAGTGTAAACACACCTTCCCCGTTCTTCTGTGTGGCAGTGACACTGATTGTCTGTTCCCTGATATAGGGAACGACGATCACTGACATCACACGTCCAGCCCCGCCCCCCTACAGTTAGAAACACATATGAGGTCACACACTTAACCCCTACAGCGCCCCCTAGTGGTTAACTCCTAAACTGCAATAGTAATTTTCACAGTAATCAGTGCATTTTTATAGCACTTTTCGCTGTAAAAATTACAATGGTCCCAAAAATGTGTCAAAATTGTCCGAAGTGTCCACCATAAATTCGCAGTCACGAAAAAAATTGCTGATCGCCGCCATTACTAGTAACAAAAAGAAAAGATTAATAAAAATGGCATAAAACTATCCCTTATTTTGTAGACGCTATAACTTTTGCGCAAACCTATCACTTAACGCTTATTGCGATTTTCTTTTTTACCAAAAATATGTAGAAGAATACGTATCGGCCTAAACTGAGGGAAAAAAAATGTTTTTTTTATATATATTTTCGGGGAATATTTATTATAGCAAAAAGTAAAAAATATTGTTTTTTTTTTTTCAAAATTGTTGCTCTATTTTTGTTTATAGCGCAAAAATGTAAAACATCAGAGGTGATCAAATACCACCAAAAGAAAGCTCTATTTGTGGGAAAAAAAGGACGCCAATTTTGTTTGGGAGCCATATCGCACGACCGCGCAATTGTCCAGTTAAAGCGACGCAGTGCCGAATCACAAAAACTGGCCAGGTCCTTTACCTGCATAATGGTCTGGGGCTAAAGTGGTTAAAAATAAATAAATATTTTCTACAATTTAGAAGCTCCTGAGGAAGCAATCCTATGTATCGCAAAACATGTAGAGCTTCTAATGGATCCTGTGGAATATACACCGAGGAGGTTTCTTTACATAGCATGGGCATCTATTTTATAGACACCATCGCAGCAAGTAGACTACATTAATATTGAAATTGTCTCCCTGGGATTTACCACGCGACCAGTCCATTGTATTGTATATCTTCTACCTTTTGTATTCTATTTTTAGATACAGTTGTTTACTAACATATCACAATTGTGAAACATTAAACATTATTGTTATATTTTATATATGTGCCTACAAAGTCCATTTTTTCCATATTTGTTCTCATTACTATATTTGGTCAATAACATCACTTGGGATTCCTCGCCTAGTTTGTTTACAAACAGAAAATGGCCAGAGATCTGTCATTTAGCGGTGGTAGTGCTATCACCACTAAATGACTACATCAGCCGGAGGTTTGAATATGCCCATCCTGGCAGAACTGCTGGGTAGGGTGGGCTCGAGTCAAAATCATGTTCACCCCAAATCTGAAGATCATACCCAGTAAACATATGTTAGTATGGGGCCCGGAACTCTCATGAGACCCCAGTCTCAATGTTGGGAGTGCACCGTGAGGCGTGCTCCCAGCGGCAAAAAAACCCAGTGCAGTGGGGCCACATATTTCTGTTATGCCGGCGTCAAGGGGTTATGCAACCCCTCTCCCACAAAGCCTTTAAAAAAAATTATCTTTAAGAAAAAAAAAAACACTTTAAGGGGTGCCTCTCTCTCTCTCTCTCTCTCTCTCTCTCTCTCTCTTTTTGTGTTCGATTAATTTTTTTTTTTTTTTTTTATCGATTAATTGACTAATTTCGATTAATTATAACGCACATACCGATCCAACTACTTTTAGCTGATCTCCTTGCAGGCTGATTCCCAGTGCAGCTCCCAACCACTGGAAAAATGGATAGCAGGATACAAAAAACACACAAAGGCAGCACTCAATAGGAATAGCATTAAAACTTTTATAGTCTTCAAGTAGGTAACAAAATAAATATTGCACTGGAGATAAAATCGATGTAGCTACATAAACTGTAAAAATGGTGCGAGTAAAACCAAACGGTAGCAAAAGCAGTCATAAAAACATGTAGCCAAGTATGACACTGGTATAAAAATGTGTACAACGATACCACTGCTGAATTCAGATGAGGAGGGGTTAACATCAGTCCGTCGGCATGTGGATGTCCCGTGAAGGGAACTATCACAACTCCCAGTGGATGGCTGTAGAATCCCAGGGTGATAGAGGGAAGAGTAACAGCCCTTGCGTATGGCAAATAGTAAGGTCCCGCAGGCATGCAGATATGAAGGCACAGCAAAGGAGCCCCTCAGATGGATACGGCAAGCCCTGCCGGTGTCCGTGATGTTACCGGATCTCCGACGGAACTCCTTGAAGGCCCAGAAGCCAGCAGAGAGGTGAGTACCAATCAAAAGAATGTTAATCGATCAAAAAGATTTTGATCGATCAAAAAGATTAAAGATTAATCGATTAATTAAAAGTTAATTTGCACAGCCCTAATATATATATATATATATATATATATATATATATATATTCTATATCTATCTCTCTCTCTTCTATATCTCCCCCCCTTCTCTCTCTCTCTCTCTCTCTCTTGATTCTATATCTATCTCTCCCTCTCTCTCTCTTCTATATCTCCCTGTCTCTCCCCCTCTGTCTCTATATTCTATATCTATCTCTCTCTCCCCCCCTCTCTCTCTCTCTCTCTCTCTCTATTCTATATATATCTCTCTATATCTATCTATTCTATATCTATCTCTCTATATCTATCTATTTATCTATTCTATATCTCTCTCTCTCTCTCTCTCTCTCTCTCTCTCTCTATTTCTATATCTATCTATTTATCTATCTATTCTATATCTATCTCTCTATCTACATATTTCTCTATCTGCCTATCTATTCTATTCTTTTTAGCTATCTATTTTTTTCATATCTATTTATATCTATCTAACTATCTATTCTAGGGGTGTCCAACCTTATGAAGAGTGAGGGCCACTTAAGCGACTTGGTAACCGGTCGCGGGCCACAATGAGTGGAGCGAGTGGATGGCATGTCCATGTCTGCTCTGCATACCACGGGGGCAACGCAATGTACCTTTGGCTTTCCTGCACTGTACATTAGACGTCTATTATATTCTGAAGGCTTGGTGCACTTTCAGAAAGCTCACCAAACTCGCAGGTAATAAACTGCTCTGCAGCTTGATAGCAGCCCTGTAACCACTGCAGAAAAGATATGCCCATATATACACTGTTATTTTAGTAATAAACTGACCTTCAACAACAGTATTCTATCCTATCCCAGAGCAGGAGGTCGTGGGCCACATCAGAGGGCACTGCGGCCCACATGTGGCCCCCGGGCCACTGGTTGGGCACCCCTGATCTATTCTATATCTATCTAACTATGTATTCTATATCTATCTATCTATCTATCTATCTATCTATCTATCTATCTATCTATCTATCTATCTATCTATATCTATCTAACTATTATTTCTATATCTATCTAACTATCTATTATATATCTATCTGTTCTATATCTATCTATCTATCTATCTATCTATCTATTGTTTCTATATCTATCTAACTATCTATTATATATCTATCTATTATCTATCTATCTATCTATCTATCTATCTATCTATCTATCTATCTATCTTTTCTATATCTATGTATCTATCTGTTTATCTATCTATCTATCTATCTATCTATCTATCTATCTATCTATCTATCTATCTATCTATCTATATATATCTATCTAACTAACTATTATTTCTATATCTATCTAACTATCTATTATATATCTATCTATTCTGTATCTATCTATCTATCTATCTATCTATCTATCTATCTATCTATCTATCTATCTATCTATCTATCTATCTGTCTGTCTGTCTGTCTGTCTGTCTGTCTGTCTGTCTGTCTATCTATCTATCTATCTATCTATCTATCTGTAACGGTCACCACCGTTTACGACCTTCCATCCAACCACGACAAGCTTATCCGACACTCCACAATCCTGCATACACGATCCATATCAATTCCCAGAATAAGACGAGACTCAGCTCCGTACTTGCTTCAAAAGATATGAACTCTTTATTGGTTTCCTTTGAGCTTTTTATACAGTACAAGGTGTTACAGCCAATCACAGGACAATGCCATCTCCACCCCCCTATTCACACCATGGGGGGGCTTCAATCATATTCTAAAAGACATTTCAAAATACAATTACACAATGCCTTGACCTCCGTCCACATAACTATGGCCAGTTACAAGGTAGACATGTCGGCATCGCTACTGACGTGATACATTACATTTCTAAATACAATCACACCTGAGCCTCAATACATTCCTGTATGAAAAGAATTCAATTAACCTTTAGCATAACACAATCGCAGTCTAACAGACATCTAGTTGAATAAGTTATCTAGACAGCTTTATTACACAATGGAAGAGACTTTATAGGAGTGGGTGCAATTAACACCTTTTCAACAGAATGTGTCTTTCACAGTGAATAGCCAACACCTCAAGACACTTCAATAGCCTTTATACAATGTCTTGTGAGTCACTTGTCTTGTAGACCTGAATTAACACCTTTCAAAAGCATGTGTGCCCAGATTGAATAGCCAACAGCTTTTGATATCTTAAGACATCCTGCAAACATGAATTATTATTAATGTCCCATCTTCTGTAATACCTGAATTATGATTCTTTGTCACCCTATGGCCCTAGTGGACATAAGGTGACCCTAGACATAGGAGGATCTCAGTCTGTCACGGTTCATTCCGTTACACTATCTATCTGTATATCTGTTTACCTGTATGTCCTATTCAATCTATCCCTCTGTCTCTGTCCGTCTGTCTGTAGGCCCCATCACGGGCGAGTGATGTTAGGGGGGGGGGTTTGTTTGCGCTCCCCTAAAAAATGGAGCACCAGCCGCCACCCCACTCCAAAAGTATACAAAAAGTAAACAATACAGATATAAAGATCATCCAGATACCGTGACCTCAAAGAACAATATTCATATGGGTCATCAGTTATGAAAAGCTTAAGGCATCAACACCCCAGATATAAAAGAAAATCGTTATAAGGGCGCACAAAAGTAGATTTGGCTTGTAGCATAAAAAGACCACCTTATTAAAAGCATTTAAAAATACAAACAACTACACCATAAAGAAGTTCTCTTCTAAAGATCAAACTACTCCATGTTGTTTTCAGATAGAATATAACATCGAAGGTTGTCTTCAACATTTTAATTTATGGGGTGCCTGAAATCAAATAAAATAGAGGTAAGTAAATATCAAGGAACTTGTTTGAAAAAAAACCTTCAAAAGCTTGTTCTGAAGTGTTGCACAGGTAAAAAAAAAAAAAAAATGAAAAAAAAAACAAGATCTAAACCAGGGGTCTTCAAACTACGGCCCTCCAGCTGTTCAGGAACTACAATTCCCATCATGCTTAGTCATGTCTGTGAATGTCAGAGTTTTGCAATGCCTCATGGGATGTGTAGTTCCACAACAGCTGGAGGGCCGTAGTTTGAGGATCCCTGATCTAAACAGATCAAAGGGGATCAATATATCTCTTCATACATAACATTCAATGGAGTAAAGTAGCCAAAGCATAATCATTGTATTTGGTTTGTGTGATTTCCACAATTATTTGTAATCCACAGAAGTATAAAAAGTTATAGAGATCTTTTGTAGACGAGGTTTGCATTGACAAAGTTTTGATTCCTAAAAATTGAAAATTTTTCCCAGAGGGTATTTTAGGCAGCAACGAGTTTATAAGAGGATAATTGAGTAAAAACCTTTTATTGGGTCAGGAAATAAACGATAAATTCAGATATACAATCAATTTAAAATACAAGCTCTGGTTAGCAACACAGACAACAACATAAAACATCACTCATGGCAAAAAATACCCCAAGGAAAACATGGTTTGCCGGTTACATTTACAGCATACCGTATTTTCCGGTGTATAAGACGACCTTTTGGGCTTAAAAACTTGCCTCAAAACCCGGGGGGTCATCTTATACGCCGGTACCAGACCTCGGGCATCCATTATTCAAAAGCCGCGCCTCCTCCTCGTGATAGGAGGAACACTTGGTTTTTCAGCAGAGCCTCTGTTCGGTGTTCCGCCTATCACGGATGTCTTCTCATCCACGGCTTCGGACAAGAGGACCTCAGTGATAGGCGGAACACAGGCGCCTATCACGCAACAGCACGAAGAGGAGGCGCAGCTTTTGAATAATGGACACCCGCAGTACAAGACTAAGGTATGGCACAGTAAGGCATGTTGACGGCACATTGAGGCATGGGGTGGCACAGTGAGGCATGGGATGGCACAGTGAGGCATGGGATGGCACAGTGAGGCATGTTGATGGCACAGTAAGGCATGGGATGGCACAGTGAGGCATGTTGATGGCACAGTGAGGCATGTTGATGGCACAGTGAGGCATGTAATGGCACAGTGAGGCATGTTGATGGCACAATGAGGCATGTAATGGCACAGTGAGGCATGTAATGGCACAGTAAGGCATGTTGATGGCACAATGAGGCATGTTGATGGCACAGTGAGGCATGGGATGGCACAGTGAGGCATGTTGATGGCACAGTAAGGCATGGGATGGCACAGTGAGGCATGTTGATGGCACAGTGAGGCATGTTGATGGCACAGTGAGGCATGTAATGGCACAGTGAGGCATGTTGATGGCACAATGAGGCATGTAATGGCACAGTGAGGCATGGGATGGCACAGTGAGGCATGTTGATGGCACAGTGAGGCATGTAATGGGCACAGTGAGGCATGTAATGTGCACAGTGAGATTTGAAAAAGCTGAATAAAGCCTGTTCCTTTCAGCGTTTTTTCCTGTCAGCGGTTGTTCCGGCTACCCCTCAGCTTCCAGACAGACCAGTGTGAAGGGGGTCGTCTTATACAACGTGTATATGCCAAAACCAACATTTTAGCTGGAAGATTAGGGGGTCGTCTTATACGCCGGCAAATAGGGTAGTTATCTACATGAATACCGCAATACATTTTGACCTTTTCATTTCTGGTCTTCTTCAGGGTGATTTATATTCTAGGGATATATATATCAAAGAATTACAATTTTAGGCATTTGACAGCATACAAAACATTGTTAAAGGGGTTGTAAAGGTTTGTCTTTTATTATCTAAATAGGTTCCTAGGTGCATTGTTGGTTCACTTACCTTTTCCTTCCATTTCCCTTCTAAATGTTTTTTTCTTTGTTTGAATTTCTCACTTCCTGTTTCTCCTCGGTAAGCTTTCCACCATAATCCGAGCGGTGGAAAGTCATTTAGAGCAGCTTACTGAGGAGGAACAAGAAGTGAGAAATTCAGACAAAGAAAACAAAGAAAATAAACATTTAGAAGGGAAATTGAAGGAAAAGGTAAGTGAATCAACAATTCACTAGCTTGAAGGAACCTATTTAGAAATTAAAAAACAAACCTTTACAACCCCTTTAAAAAATGAAGGGCTAGATTCACGTAGAATTGCCTATCTTTAGGCGTGCCTAGCGTCTGGTATTTACTACTACTTAGGCCGTGTACACATGATCGAATTTATCTGCTGAAACCGGTCCGACGGACCGTTTCAGCAGACAAATCCGATCGTGTGTACGGGCGAGCAGACAGGTTTGTCCATCGGACAAATTTCAAAGCATGTTTTGAAATTTGTCCGCTGCAAACCTGTCCGTCGGATCTGTCCGCTGGTTAGTACACTAACCAGCGGACAGAACTGTCCGCACATGCGTCGAATGGACGCATGCACGGAAGGATTTCACTTCCTCGTTTGGTGACGTGGTGGCGTCAACGTCACCGCCATGTCACCGCGTTCCCTGGCCGAGGGGATTTTCATCCGATGTTGTGTACACAAAACGGTCCGTCGGACATGTTTCAGCGGACATGTCCCTCCGTGTGTACGCGGCCTTACACAACTTTATCAGGCAAGTGCTTTATTCTCAAAGCACTTGCCTGTAAAGTTGAGGCGGCGTAGCGTAAAAGACCCAACCAAATTCAAATTCGGCGGGTAGGGGGCGTGTATTATTTAAATGAAGCGCGTCCCCGCGCCGAAGGAACTGCGCATTCGCAAGCCGTGAATTGATCCCAGTGCGCATGCTCCAAATCTTGACGTGTAAACGACGTAAACGGCACTTACGCAAAGCCCTATTTGCGAACGTTTCATGTAAATGATGTGAAAAAAAATGCCGGCACGCCGTCCATACGTAACATTGGCTGCGCCTCATATAGCAGGAATAACATTACGACGGTACTACGCTAACACAAACTACGTAAAAAATAGCGCCGGCCGGGCGTACGTTCGGGAATCGGCGTATAGGCTCATTTGCATATTTTCGACGGGAACGCCACCTAGCGTCCAGCCTAAAATATGAAAATAAGATTCAACGGCGTAAGAGACTTATGCTAGTTGGATCTTATGGAAATCTATGCGTAACTGTTTCTATGAATCAGGCGCATAGATAGGAGGGCTCAGACGCAGAAATAAGACGGCTTATCTGGAGATAAGCCGGCTTATTTATTTCCTGAATCTGGCCCGAAATGTTTGAAATGTTTAACAATGTTTTTGTATACTGTAGTATACACTTTACTCCACAGGAGAAGTACAGCCAAATGAGCTTCATCATACTTGGTCTGGTTTCTGATTCCCTAAGGGGTAGCCCACAGATCTGGTCATCCCTGCTTTTACAGTGAGGATGCGGGGTGGTGACATCACACTTTCCATCTCATCCAATCAGAGAACAGTTTGCATTCATTGAGAAAACGCAAAGCATTTTCTGAATGGCGCTCATACCCAGTGGCCAGCCTTCTGTATTCACAATGCAGTAGGGAGATTTCTGGAGTAGCGGTGTATACTACAGTGATATCCTGCTTCTAGAGGGATCCCACAGGTATGGTATGTACAAAGTTACATTGGTCCAAGCTGGATCAATGTAACTATGTAAGAATTTCCATACCTGGAATTCTTTAATCTCCTGTGTTACAGTGAAACTCTAGTTTTCTTGAGAATAAAAATATCAAGGTCCTTTATGTTCATTGCAAATGTAGCACCCTGATAGTAGGCAGAGTTTCTAACAAATTTAGCTTGCTAGGTGGTAACTAACCTGGCTGATTGATAGGGGATTCACAGTTTTTTCCCCTAACTCTGGATTTGATGCACCTCTCTCTTCTGTCACTAGGTGGCACTGTTGCCTGTGGCAGTAGAATGTTAAGGGCATAGGGAATCCAGGCTAGGAGTAAATAGGTTGACTTAGCCAATTGGCAGGGGTCTCGTTGGTCTCTTGGCCTGCTGGGAGCGCTTATTTATGCGGGAGAAGTCAGGTGATCAGGGTTCTGTGCCATCTGGATGGATGTCTGGGTGGACGTGTGTCACAAGCAGTGCTGGGACAAGGTCATACGGTGCCCAGGGCGAAGATGGCTGGCAAACTGCGCCCCCCAGTGGCTGGAGGCTGTATATAGACGGCCTCCCGCCAATTAAGATCCACACTGCGGCCGTATAAAGTCGTACGGCCGTCAGGAAGTGGTTAAAAACCTAGACTGTCCGGGTAAATACCGTACAGGTTGCAACCCTAGATGTCAGCTCTTTCTGACTCTGGAGGTCACCATTAGGCCTTTGGAGGTCGGGGACAAGGATTTTAGTTTACAGATCCTTACCTGCTTCTGACCGGCAGATACCAACATAGCAATGCAGCCGCTTTTGAAAACCCATCCAAAAGATTCAGAAACGGTCAGGTGGGAGGAGCTGGATGAAGAAATCTCACCGAACGGCAGCAATGAGAATCTATAGGAAGCCATATGGTTATTTCCATTGCCTGTATCCCTTCAAAACTGATAAAGCAGTCTTACATCAGCTAATCCTTAAAGGCAATTAGCTGGGAGGTGCAGAAGACTCTTTAGTCTATGTGACGCCTTGTAGAAATCTCTTACATTTTTTTTTTAACAGGCAATTCGAAGAGCTCAGGCGTGTGGGGAATTGTACTCCCCGGCACTGTATAGCCTGCAGATCAATGTGAAACGTATAAACATTCCGGTTTCATCCGCCAGATGGTATATTACCCGATTGTATGTGCGCGGCGTAGAGACGACGCATAATTGTCCAGGAATTAAAACAATAGATTTTAGCGCAGCTGTTTCTCCGGGACCCTGGCGGAGTGATAGAGGGAGAGAAACATGATGGATGATTTGGAGGGATGCGTCGGATCAATGCCATTATTTTGCCGCACGGCCGAACGCAATGAGGGGGGGGGGGGCGGGCCATTCCAGAAGTTTCACAAACAATTTTGCGGCGGTTTGTCTTGCGAAACGCTGACAGCGGAGCACATGAAAACCTGCATTGCATTAATTATTTAGGATATCGCTTTTTAATTAGTAATGCGGGTAAACTTCATCTGAGCAGCAATGTTTTGGGATAAACAAACGCCCCGCTCTTAGGAGAACGGTTATAATGTGGTAAATGATCCTTTGGACCATTATTCTTTTTGCAGCCAGACACTGATTGGAAGGCAAGCCGGTAAGAATTACGACCCGTTTACACATTCTCTGTGCATGGAACACGTGCAGCCGAATTTCAGGCCCATCCATTCTGAATGGTATCCCAACCAGGACCGTCTTTTGTTGTGGGGCCCAAAGCAGCTGCCTCATACTTGCCAACTATCCCAGTTTTAAATTCTCTTGCCCCTTAAAGTTTTAGTCCTTTGCTGTGTCCTGATATCTCAGTGTGAAGTGCTCCTGCCTTCTAACTTGCAGTCGATTTGCTTCTGACCTCTAGGTGACCTCCATCTGACTTGCAGTTGACCTTCTTTCTCCTCTGTATTTAACCTCCTGACCTGCAGTTGTTCTGCTCTTAACCTGCAGTTGACCACATTCTGACTTGCAGTGGACCGCCTTCTAACACGCATTAACCTCCGGAGCTGCGGTAGATCTGTTTCTGCCCTTGACCTGCAGTTGACCTCCTTCTAACATGCAGTTGACTTCCTAACATTTATTTGACCTCCTTACCTGCGGTTGATCTGTTTCTGAACTGCAGTTGATCTCCTGAGCTTCAATTGACCTCCATCTGACCTGCAGTTGACCTTATAACCTGAAATTAACGTTCTAACCTGCAGTTGATTTTCTGTTGACCTCCTTCTGACTTGCAGTGGACCTTCTTCTAACCTTGATTTTACCTCCTGACTTGTGATTGATCTGTTTCTGTTGACCTCCTTCTATCCTGCAGTTGACCTCCTTCTAACTTTCATTTGACCTCCTGATCTGGGGTTGACCTGTTTATGTCCTGCAGTTGACCTCCTGAGCTGCCTCATACTTGCCAACTATCCCAGTTTAAATTCTCTTGTCCCTTGAAGTTTTAGTCCTGTGTCCTGATATCTCAGTGTGAAGTGCTGTACTAATGCTGCCCTATTGTTGTGTACAGATGACTCCCCTGCAGACTCTGTGTTTACATGTAAATAACCAGCATTCATATGTAAATAGAGGCACATTCATATGTAAATAGCCGAGGCCGGCGGCATTCATATGTATCTCATGCCCCTCTGCAGTGAAAAAATTATGTGCTGTAACCTCCAGGCATGTACTGGCCATCTAGACTACAGGGAGTTTCCCAGGGGGCTGATGGCTCAGTGGGCCAGTTTGAGTGACAGTCGGTCAAAGTAATGGCTCACGCAGCCATTAATTTGAGCACCGCTGTACTGTGGCGTCGCTAGGACGTGACTTTCAGGGCTATAGCCCCGAGTCTCTGAGAGACATAATCTCTCACCGCCTGCCCTGCCTTACCGCTGTTCCGTCGTGGGCAGCATAGAGATGACATCATCTCTCACCCCTGTAGCAATGTTGCTGCATGAGGCTCGCCCTCCACTTCATGCAGTGATGTGGGAAGGAGAAGAAAAATACAGAGGAGAATAAGTGAAATAATAAAAGAGGTGGGTGAGGACTCCTTATGTTATGCTACTTATGTTGTTTTGCACAATTGCGTATAGTTTATATACTGTTTTTGTACTCGTTCGCAAAATTAAAGTGGGTCGTTCTAGATCAAGTCTAAGGCTCCATTCACATCTAGGCGACAAAACGCCTGTCGCCCATCCCACTGATGTCTATAGAGATGGTTCACATCTCTGAAACGCCGAACGCCTGTCGCCTGAAAAAAAGTCCCGGACCCTTTTTTTCAAGCGACATTGGCGTTCGTCCATAGACATCAATGGGGAGATTTGTAAAAAAAAAAAAAAAAAATGAATCGAAGCGCGGCAAGTAGAGCCGCGTATGTGGCGTTACTTGCCGCATAGATGTGAATGCAGCCTAAGGCCAAGTTTTTGTCCCAGTCCAGCTCTGGTAACCTCTAACAACCAATCAGTGAGCAGTATTACTGTACTGTAATCTCTAGCAACCAATCAACAAGAAGAAATCATGTGCTGTAACACCTAGCAACTGATCAGTAAGCCGTAATGTGTGCTGTAACCTCTAGCAACTAATCAGTGAGATGTAATGTGTGCTGTAACCTCTAACAACCAACAAGTAAGTGGTAATGATATGCTGTAACCTCTGGAAACCAATCACAATCACTGCCTGATCTGATACAGTAAACTGATTTTAAGTCTAGCTGATATTTATTGTATGTCTCAGAGCAGGTGGAGAGCAAAATTACATGGGGGGGGGGCAAGAATTTTTTTTTGCCCAGGGTCCAAACATCATTAAAGACGACCCTGGAAGACTTTTCTGTTCCAGCATGACTGTACCTCTATCTACAAAGCCAGCTCCATAAAGATGTGATTGACCAGTTTGGTGTGGAGGAACTCAAATGGTCTACATAGAGCCCTTAATTCAACCCTACTGAGCACCTTTGGAATGTTAATGGTTAGCCAGGTCTTCTCAGTCTACATTATACCTGATCTCACAAAAAGGGAAAAAATTCCCACAGACACTCCGAAATGTTGTGGAAAGCCTTCCAAGAAGAACGGAGGCCTTCATATTCACAAACGGAAGATGGAGGGGGCTTCATATTACTGTAATGACTGTGGTTTTGGAATGGAATAACCAACAAGTTTGTATAGCTGTGAAGGTCGGGTGTCCAGGTGTTTGGCAATCACAATAGATATTTAATAACAATCATTTTGATTCCAAGAACTTGATCCTGTGATGGTTAT
The DNA here is from genome assembly GCA_029574335.1 of Rana kukunoris. Taxonomy (NCBI): domain Eukaryota; kingdom Metazoa; phylum Chordata; class Amphibia; order Anura; family Ranidae; genus Rana; species Rana kukunoris. The sequence goes on along the minus strand of CM056059.1, from coordinate 153,534,726 downwards.
CTACCTCTGGTGATGGTTATCTACCTCTGGAGATGGTTGTCTACCTCTGATGATGGTTGTCTACCTCTGGAGATGGTTGTCTACCTCTGATGATGGTTGTCTACCTCTGGTGATGGTTATCTACCTCTGGAGATGGTTGTCTATCTCTGGTGATGGTTGTCTACCTCTGTTGATGGTTGTCTACCTCTGGTGATGGTTATCTATCTCTGGTGATGGTTATCTACCTCTGTTGATGGTTGTCTACCTCTGGTGATGGTTATCTATCTCTGGTGATGGTTGTCTACCTCTGTTGATGGTTGTCTACCTCTGGTGATGGTTATCTATCTCTGGTGATGGTTGTCTACCTCTGGTGATGGTTATCTACCTCTGGTGATTGGTTATCTACCTCTGGTGATGGTTATCTACCTCTGGTGATGGTTATCCTCCTAATTCTCAAATCCAGTTGAAATAACAATCCCTATGACCTAATTTTTTTTTTAACTCTTCCATAAATAACAAGACGATAGACTAGTACTTTTTTTCTGCCTGTTAAGGTGACCTAGTCATTAATTACATTGAACCTGAACTCTGGGAGTTATTTGAATGGCATACTTACGGTCCAGCGGTCCAGCTCTGCACAATGTAAGTCAGGGATAGGCAACCTTCTGAGCACAGTGTGCCGAAAAATGTTTTCAAAGAAATTGAGCGTGCAGATTTTATAACAAAAATATGTCAACTTCACACTCTTAATCACTAAAAAAATTTTTTTTTTAAGTGAATGCTCTAAACTACTAGCGTCGTAGAAATCACCATCCTGCACTCTCACGCCTCAGATCAGCCCCAATTTATCCACCTTTACTACTCAGATCACCCCCCCCCCCCTGCACATATGCCCTGCCACTGTACCCCTGCACATCTACCCCACCACTGTACCCCTCTGTTCATCTGTCCCACCACTGTACCCCCCTGCACATCTACCCCACCACTGTAACCCCCTGCACATCTACCCCACCACTGTACCCCCCTGCACATCTGCCCCACCACTGTACTACCCTGCACATCTGCCCCACCACAGTAACCCCCTGCACATCTGCCCCACCAATGTACCCCTTTTCTCATCTGCCCCACCACTGTACCCATCTGCACATCTGCCCCACCACTGTAAATCCCTGCTCATCTGCCTCTCCTCTGTACCCCCTGCTCATCTGTCCCACCACTGTACCATCATGCTCTTGTGTCCCACCACTGTAACCCCTGCTCATCTGCCCCACTAATGTACTAATTTTCTCATCTGCCCCACCACTGTAACCCCCTGCACACCGGCCCCACCACTGTATCCCCCTGCACATCTGCCCCACCACTGTATCCCCCATGCACATCTGCCCCACCACTGTGACCCCCTGCACATCTGCCCCACCACTGTAACCCCCGGCTCATCTGTCCCACTACTGTAACCCCCTACACATCTGTCCCACGACTGTAACCCCCTGCACATCTGCCCCACCTCTGTACCCCTTGCACATCTGCCCAACCAATGTAGCGCCTGCACATCTGCCCCACCACTGTAACCCCCTGCACATCTGCCCCACCTCTGTACCCCCTGCACATCTGCCCCACCCCTGTTGACCCTCTGCACATCTGTCCCACTACTGTAACCCCCTACACATCTGTCCCACTACTGTAACCCCCTGCACATCTGCCCCACCTCTGTACCCCTTGCACATCTGCCCCACCTCTGTACCCCCTGCTCATCTGCCCCACCACTGTGACCCCCTGCACATCTGCCCCACCTCTGTAACCCCTGCACACCTGCCCCACCACTGTACCGCTCTTCACATCTGCCCCACCACTGTAACCCCTGCACATCTTCCCCACCTCTGTGCCCCCTGCTCATTTGCCCTGCCACTGTACCCCCTGCACATCTGCCCCACCATTGTAACACCCTGCACATCTTCCCTACCTCTGTACCCCCTACTCATTTGCCCTGGCACTGTACTACCCTGCACATCTACCCCACCACTGTACCACCCTGCTCTGCTGTCCCACCACTGTAACCCCCTGTTGATCTGCCCCATCACTATACCCGCTCCTCATCTGTCTCACCACTGTACCCTCCTGCTTAACTATGATATGCAGAGTGGTAAAAGAAAGCAGAGATGAGACACTTCTACCTGTCCTGGCACACTCATCCTGCTGATCCAACTTTTGCACCCAGCTCACATGCTTTTTATGTGATATATGGGATGTATGAGATGTATGTGATGTATGGGGTGTGACAAACAAGCATCTGAAATGGATGTGCAATGATGTGCTTAGGTCAGGAGTATTTTATGAAAGCAGTGCGGCGCTCTGTGCCATAGCAAATTTGGGTCTGATTTTCATTGCGCAGAATACTGGCTATGGCTTAAAGGGACACAGTGCAGAGGGGTTCAGTAGTAAGTGATGCAAACGTTAAGTAATAATTTCAACAAAGTTCCCAGAAGCTCAACGGTATTTCCACAAACTGTCACCTTATTGGGGTTTTCTCAATCACAGTGAAATTCCTTCTTTCTGAGATTGGTAGTGGCAACCAAGCGGGTCATCTTCCTCTTCCTCATCTTCCGCTTGCGGCATCCATGTCTGGGGGTCGTCTATCCCTGGTGTAAGTATATGCATATCTCATTCCTGATGGGCTGTTGGGGGAAGATGGAAATCACTGTAGTTGTTGGTGTTAGCACAGTGATAGCTGCCCATCTTCTAGGTTCTGTGCAAATGGCTTCCCCTCACTTACCAAAGGGGGTCAGGTGCTTGGCACTTTCGCTGATTGGGCCAGGTGAATAGGAGGGGTGGTGGCGTCACACTCTCCACTTCGTTCAATAATTTATTATCTTGTATTTGTTGATAAAAAGAAAAAGTAATTTTGTGAATAGTGGCAGTGCCAAGCAAGCTTGCCAATATGCAGAAGGGAATCCCTGCAGAACCCAGAAGATTGTGGCTATCACCGTAGTATCATTGACTACTACAGAGATTGCCAGATTCCCCAGGAGCCCCTCAGGTGTATGGATACTTACATTGTGCAAAGTTGAAACAACGTAAATATGCAATGCACATAATTTCTGGAGTTTAACTAATGAGTCTCTTTTCCTTGCGAGCAAGCCAGCAGGGGTGAAACGCGTCAAGTAACGTTGTTTTTTTAAATATTATTCTCTGCATATGCTTCTTGTTCCAGGAATGGCTTTTGTGTTCTTATTCTGTTGCTTTAACCCCCCCCTGAGCGGTATTCCCGAGCCTGGCTCGGGGTGGAATTTTAGGACCAAAAGCGGTATCCCCGAGCCAGACTCAGGATCGCCTCGCAGAGTCCACAGGCACAAGTTACTTACCTTGTCCCTGGATCCTGCGATGCCACCCCACTGTGTGATCGAGCTGTGTCCTCCTCGCTCGATTCACAGTGCCGAGTGCTGCCGAGCTCCATTCCCTGCGACGTTACGACGCACGGGGGCGGAGATCGGCACCAAATTTAAAAAAGTAAATAAACACATTACATACAGTATACTGTAATCTTATAGATTACAGTACAGTATGTAAAAAATACACACCCCCTTTGTCCCTGGTGGTCTGCCCAGTGTCCTGCATGTACTTTTATATAATAAAAACTGTTCTTTCTGCCTGGAAACTGGAGATTGTCCATAGCAACCAAAAGTGTCCCTTTATGTCAAAAGTGGTTTTAGACCAGCTTAAAAAACAGCGATAATAAATTAGAATCACTTGCAGAATTGAGCGATAGTGATTTGTGGAAAATTTTAATTAATAATACCACCAGGGAGGTTAACATTATCTGCAACATTCACTTCCCATAAAATGGCATGAAAGTGCATGCGCAGTAAAAAAAAAAACAGAACAACCTTTGCGGTGAGGTTAGATATCAGATCTCCTACAATGAAGGGATTTCTCTGCAGTAGATTGTGTCTCTTCTCCTCCCACAATGGCGAGATTTCTCTGCAGTAGATTTATTTCTTCTCCTCCCACAATGGCGAGATTTCTCTGCAGTAGATTGTGTCTCTGCTCCTCCCACAATGGGGGGATTTCTCAGCAGTAGATTGTGTCTCTGCTCCTCCCACAATGGGGAGATTTCTCAGCAGTAGATTGTGTCTCTGCTCCTCCCACAATGGGGAGATTTCTCAGCAGTAGATTGTGTCTCTGCTCCTCCCACAATGGGGAGATTTCTCAGCAGTAGATTGTGTCTCTGCTCCTCCCACAATGGGGAGATTTCTCAGCAGTAGATTGTGTCTCTGCTCCTCCCACAATGGGGAGATTTCTCTGCAGTAGATTGTGTCTCTTCTCCTCCCACAATGGGGAGATTTCTCCGCAGTGGTTTGTGTACCCAACTCCCTCCCACAAGGCCATAATAAAATGTCACAGCTTTATTGGTTATTGAAGACACTCCCCTCTGTGAAGGAGCGGATACACCTTTTGAGTATACATCAGACAAATGTGAGTGACAATGTATGTTGCTTTTATTGTGAAACAAAGTACCACAATTCATAGGACACACCCCTCTTCCTCAGGGCTGGCTCCTTAGAGATGGGCGCTCTGAGCAATACATCAGGTTTATAGAGTTTCATTTCAAGGATCTTTTGTCTCCATGCAGTTTCACAACACCAAGCCTACAGGACCACAAGCTTCCCTGGTGTCTTCTGCACGGTTATATTTGCCTTGATGACCTCTTCAATGATTTAGGGCCAGATTCTCAGAGGCGCTACGATGGAGTATCTCAGATACCCCGTCGTATCGCCGTTTTTTTTGCTGGGTATTTATGCGAGTGATTCCTTGAATCACTTTGGCATAGATACGGCTGAACATCCGACAAGTGTAATACCATTACACTTGCGGATCGTAGTTGTAATGACAACTCCGGCCACTAGGTGGGCTTTACGTTGTTTTCTCATTTGCTTATGCAAATGAGGCTACTACGCAGATTCCCGAACGCTTTTACGCCCCCCCGTCATCGCGTACGTCGTTTTCGAACGCGTAAGTTTACCCCTGCTAATATGAGGGGTAACCTTACGCAGTACCGTCGGATGCCGTCAGGTGCCGTCGGAAGCAATGTTAAGTATAGCGTCGGGTCAGCGCCGTTTTTTTCCGTCGCTTACGTCGTTTTACTAACTCGAATAGGGCATTGCGTAGTGATGATCATGTCGTTTTGACGTCGGTTTCAACGACGCTTTCCGACGTGAGCTGGAGCATGCGCACTGGGCTTTTTCCCCGGCCGGCGCATGCGCAGTTCGATCGACGCGGGGGCGTGCTTAATTTAAATACAAGCCGCCCCCTTTGAATTACGCGGCCTTACGCTGGGCCATTTACACTACGCCGAGAATACGGCACTTGCTTTGTTACGTTGCGGCGACGTAGTGTAAATGGCTTACGCTACGCCAGCGAAATTCTATGAGAATCTGGCCCTTAATATGGATTCATTAGAGGTGGGTAAAACCATTATTCAACTCTGTAGTCGTTTTCGGAAGTTGAGGAAACTGCAAAATCTTGTTACTGACATCAAACATATTATTGAATAGAATGAAGATTCCACTTGATAGACACCAAATAAGATATGAATTGTATGCATGTTTTAGGAGATCTAATGTATTTTATTAGCCTTCTGCTCCTCATTAGTGTCTACCTAATAGTTATATTTTCATACGTCATCATAATCATTTGTATGTCAGTACAGGTCAGTAACCCGAGTCTGGCAGATGTGTATTCCTCCAACTCTTCTCCAGACTATTTGTGACAGGGCATTTATGGCATGACTTCATTAAGAGGATTTCCAGACTTGTTACACAATCTACAGGAACTTAAAGGGTTATTAAAGGAAAAAAAAAATTCCTTTAAAATAACAAACATGTTTACTTACCTCCACTGTGCAGTTCATTTTGCACAAAGTGGCCCCGATCCATGTCTTCTGGGGTCCCTCGGCGGCTGTCTCTGGTCCCTCCCCGCAAGTACTGACCACAGTCATGAGAGAGCTCGCATGGTGGTGAGAAATTGCAGGCGCACTTTCGTGATACACGAGCGGCCATAGCCGCTCGCTGTATCACTCGGCCCCCGCCCCTCGGCGCGCTGCGTCACTGGATGTGATTGACAGTAGCGCTAGCCAATGGCTGCGCTGCTCTCAATCCATCCGCTCTAGCCAATCAGTGACCAGGCTGAGCGGCGAAGAGGATTTCGGGACCGCGCGGGACTTTCGAGAGGTAAGGTAAGTACAACAGGGCTCTGGGGGGGGGGGGGGCGGCAGCATCAGATGTTTTTTCACCTTAATGCATAGATTGCATTAAGGTGACTTTTTTTTTAATTTACAACTCCTTTAAGTTGCCCTGGTTTCTTCTGCACAGTTATAGTCACCTTGGTGGACACTATTATCAGAGAAGGGTCACACCATCATTCAACTCTGTAATGCTTTGCGGAAGTTGAGGGAACTGTAACTTCTTGTTACTGACAATCAACATATTATTGAACAGGATTAAGCTACAATTTGATAGACACCAAATATAATATAAATCATATGCATACAGTATTTTAGGAGATCTAATGCATTTTATTAGTCTTCTGCTCCTCATACTATAAGCGTGCTTGGAGTCTATCTGACGGTTTTATTTTTTTTATATCAGTGTCATCACCTTCTGATCCTCGTAGTATAGACGTGGTTGGTGTCTACCCGATTGTTATATTTTTACACATCAATGTAATCATCTGTATGTTATCATAGGCCACTAACCCGGATCTGGTAGACATGTATTTCTTCAGCTCTCCTGCAGACTATTTATGACAAGGCATTTATGGCATGATTTCATTAGGAGGCTTTCAGCAAAGTCGACAGGACCACAAGCTGCACTGGTGTCTTCTGCACAGTTATAGTCACCTTGCTGGCCTCTCTAAATATTTATTATAAGGAGTCATCAGAGGAAGGTCACACCATCATTCTCTGTAATAGTTTGTAGAAATTGAGGGAACCGGAACATTTGCTTACTTTCAACCATCATATTGTTGAACAGAATGTGTAGATAGAAATTGATAAACACCAAATATAATATCCATTGTGTGCATATTTTAGGGGATCTAATGTATTTTATTAGCCTTCTGCTGCTCGCAGTATAGGTGTAGTTGGTGTCTACCTGATCGTTTTTTACAGTACATCAATGTAATCACCTGTATGGTAATATAGATCACAAACCCAAGCATGGCAGATGTGTATTTCTCCAATTCTCCTCAACACTATTATGGCATGACTTTATTAAGAGGCTTTCCGGAGTCGTTACACAAAGTCTACAGGAACTCAAGTTGCCTTATGCCTCATTCACACGACCGGTTTTCCTTGCAGGAAAACTGCCAGGACAGCTTTTGGCCGGGAAAACTGGCCGTGTGTATGCCTCATGGCAGTTTTCCCGACAGGAAATCCTCTGGGAATCCCGGCAGGGAAAATGAGAGCATGTCTTCTATTTTCCTGCCGGGGTTCCCGGCTGTATTTTTCTCGGCAGTTTCCCTATGGGGAAAGCCTGCCATGAAGCATACACATGGATGGGATCCCCAGCCAAAGCTCTCATGGCAGTTTTCCTGCCAGGAAAACCGGCCGTGTGTAGGGGGGGGAAAGCTGCCGAGCAGGCTCTCGGCTTTCCCCTCGGTTGTCCCGGCGGTACGAAGTCCACCCGGGAAAACCGATCGTGTGTACGAGGCATAAGGCTGGATTCCAACCTTTGGCATTTTTAGTGCTTTTTGCATTTTGCCGATTTGCACTACAGAACTTGACCCATAGGAAACCATGTTATGTAATGTAATGGACTGTAGTGCAAATCTGCAAAATGCGCTAAAAATGCATATGTGTAAATCCAGCCGTAGTGTCTTCTACACAGTTAGAGTTACCTTACTGCATTCTTTAATTATTTATTATAGAGAAGTCATCAGAGAAGGGTCACACCATCATTCAACTCTGTAATGGTTTGCGGGAGTTGAAGGAAGTGCAAAACCTTGTTACTGACAACCAACATATTATTGAATAAAATAAAGATACCACTTGATAGATATCAAATAATATATGGATTCTATGCAAATTTTAGCAGATCTAATGTATTTTATTAGCCTTCTACTCCACATAGTATAGGCTTGTTTGGTGTCTACCTGATTGGTTCATTTTTATACATCAATGTAATCATCTGTATGTCAAAATAAGGCCACTAATCTATGTCTGGCAGATGTGTATTTCTCTAACTCTACTAACACGACTGGTATTGAACTTCCCTTAAATAGTGCCATTGTACGCGTTGTACGCGACCACATTCTTAACATTTGGAATTTCCGACAACATTTGAGCGACTGTATGTATGCAAGACAAGTTTGAGCCAACAATCCATGGTTTTGTTGTCAGAATGTCCGATCGTCTGTAAGCGGCATTACTCTTCTACAGACTATTTATGACAGGGCGTTTACGGACCGACTTCATTAAGGCTTTCCAGAGTTGTTACACAAAGGCCTCGTACACACGACCGAGGAACTCGTCGGGCGAAACACAACATTTTTCTCGTCGAGTTCCTTGTTAGGCTTGTCGAGGAACTCGACAAGCTTGCTTTGGGTACACACGTTAAAGACCAAATCTCCTCGTTCTCAAACGTGGTGACTTCAACACATACAACGGCAGGGGCTGCTTTTGCTAATCTCATGTTACTGCGTGTTCGGAAAAAGTTTGGTAAGAGACATTTGCACTTTTCAGTCTGTTACAGCGTGACAAATGTGCTGTTTCCATTACAAACGCTACTTTTACCGAAGGTGCACGGGTTTCTTAGCATACACACGCTCAAGTTTCTTGTCCAAAAGCAGCCCGACAAGGAACACGATGAGCCAATTTGACTCCCGTCGAGGAAAAAGAGAACTTGCTCTCTTCTTTGCTCGTCGAGTTCCTCGACAGTTTCCTCGATTGAAAAACGTACACACGACCGGTTTCCTCGGCAAAAAAGCTCTCCCACCGGTCGTTCGTACGAGGCCTCAGTCTTCAAGACCACAAGCTGCCCTGGTGTCTTCTGCACAGGTACAGTCACCTTGCTGGATTCTCTATTTATTATGGAGGAGTCCCCATGGAGGAGGGGCACACCGTCATTCAACTCTGCAATGGTTTGTGGAAGTTGAGGGAACTCCAACATCTTGTTATTGACAACCAACATAATACTGAACAGAATGAAGATACAATTTGATAGACACCAAATGTGATATAAATCGTATGCATATTGTAGGAGATCCAATGTGTTTTTTTTAGGCTTCAGCTCCTCATACTATAGGCATGCTTGGTGTCTACCTGACTGTTATAGTTTTATACATCAGTGTCATCATCTGTATGTAGCTATATATAGATCACTAAACCAAGCCTAGCAGATGTGTATTCCTCCAACTATTCTCCAGACTATTTACAACAGGTCATTTGTGGCATTATGTGTATTAGCAGGTGTGTATTCCTCTCAGGCCTCGTACACACGATCGGACATATCCGATGAAAACGGTCCGCGGACCATTTCCATCGGATATGTCCGATCGGGAGTTTGATCCGATGGCGTGTTTACACCATCGGATCAAATTCCCCGCCGCCGGACGGCGCGGTGACGCGGCGGTGACGTTGACGCCGCCACGTCACCGCCACGTCACCGCACCAGGAAGTTAAACACTTCCGCGCATGCGCCGAATCTATTCGGCGGCGGCGCGGCGGCGGTGGGGCACGACATGTCTGCTGGTAAGTGTACTAACCAGCAGACATGTCGGGCGGACAGATTCCACCGGATGGATTTCAAAGCATGCTTTGAAATCTGTCGGGTGGAGAAATCTGTCCGCTAGCCCATACACACGAGCGGAGATGTCTGCTGAAACGGTCCATCGGACCGTTTTCAGCGGACATATCCCCTCGTGTGTACGATGCCTAAGGCCTCGTACACAAGATAGGTTAAACAGAGGACAACGGTCTGATGGACCGTTTTCAGCGGTCAAAACCCATCGTGTGTGGGCCCCATAGGTTATTTAACCATCAATTAAAAAAAAGCCAACTTGCTTTAAAGCGGAGGATCACCCAAAAATCAACTTTCTGTCACTAGATCCAGCATACTGCTGACATCTGCAGTATGCTGGATTTTTTTTTTGTACTTATCGTTTTAGCCGTCTTTCTTCTCCGGCTCCGAGCGGGGAATCCTGCGGGGAGTAGGCGTTCCTAAATCAAGCGCAGTTGATTGATGGGCTTGGATAGCGCGTCACGCCTTCCGAAAATAGCCAAAGTGACACTCGGCTGTTTACGGTGCCTACGCCTGCCGTGTAGAGCTGACTGCGCAGGCGCCGTAAACACCTGAGTGTCACTTAGGGTATTTTGGGAAGGCGTGACGCGCTATCCAAGCCCGTCAATCAACTGCGCTTGATTTAGGAACGCCTATACCCGGAAGAATATGCCGCTCGTTGCCGGAGAAGAAAGACGGCTAAAACTATAAGTACAAAAAAAATAAAGAATCCAGCATACTGCTGATGTCTAATGGCAGAAAGTTGATTTTTAGGTGAGCCTCCGCTTTAAATTTAACCGGTGGATTCCTAACCGATAGGTCAAAACCGATCGTTAGTAGGCACGACTATTGGTTAAAAATCCTCGCATGCTCAGAATTAAGTCGACACATGCTTGGAAGCATTGAACTTAATTTTTTTCAGCACGTCGTTGTGTTTTACGTCACCGCGTTCTAAGACGATCGTTTTTTTAACCGATGGTGTGTAGGAACAACAGACCATCAGTCAGCTTCATCGGTTAACAGATGACAACGGTCCATTAGAGTGTTCTCATTGGATGGATTGATCGTGTGTACAAGGCTTAACTATTCTCCAGACTATTTATGACAGGGCATTTATGGAGGGACTTCATTTACCTCCCTGGCGGTATTCCCGAGTCTGACTCGGGGTTACATTTTTGTGCTGCGATCGGTAACCCCCGAGTCAGACTCGGGCTCGCCTCGCAGCATCCACAGCAGGGGTTTTCTTACCTTGTTCCTGGATCCAGCGATGCATCCGCGCTGTGTGAGCGAGCGGGTGCTCGCTCGATTCACACAGTGCCTCTGTGTGCTGTCGATCTCTGTTCCCTGCGATGTTCCCTGCGGGAGCGGAGAACGGCGCCAAATTAAAAAACGTAAACAAACACAATACATACAGTATACTGTAATCTTATAGATTACAGTACTGTATGTAAAAAATACACACCCCCCTTGTCCCTAGTGGTCTGCCCAGTGCCCTACATGTTATTTTACATAATAAAAACTGTTCTATCTGCCTGCAAACTGTAGATTGTCCATAGCAACCAAAAGTGTCCCTTTATGTCAAAAATGGTTTTATATCAGCTAGAAAACAGCGATAATAAATTATAATCAGTTGCAGAATTGAGCGATATTGATTTGTGGGGAAATTGTTCATAAAAAAATAAAAGTAATGACAGCGACATTTCTGCAACTGAGCACATTTCAGTGATTTTGAGTTGATTACATTATAGAATAATTTTTATTATAATTAGATTATTATTTGTTATAATTATTTATTATATTATAATTTACAATTTTGTTTTAAAAAAAAAATCATACCCGGAATGCCTACTAGATTCTTGTTTGGTCAGATTTAAGTGAGTTATTCCTAAGAATTACAAGCCTACAGTATAAAACGCCAAATTTCCTTGCAAATAATGGTACCGCTTTTAGCACCTAAATCCAGTAAGAATCATACCGCCAGGGAGTTAAGGCTTTCAGGACTTGTTACACAAAGTCTTGAAGACCACAAGCTACCCTGGTATCTTCTGCACAGGTACAGTCACCTCGCTACCTTGCTGGATTCACTATTTATTATGGAGGAGGGCCACACCATCATTCAACTCTGCAATGGTTTGCAGAAGTTGAGGGAACTCCAACATCTTGTTATTGACAACCATTATATTACTGAACAGAATGAAGATACAATTTGATAGACACCAAATGTGATATAAATCATATGCATATTGTAGGAGATCCAATGTGTTGTATTAGGCTTCAGCTCCTCATACTATAGGCATGCTTGGTGTCTACCTGATTGTTGTAGTTTTATACCTCCAACTATTCTCCAGACTATTTACAACAGGTCATTTGTGGCATGGCTTTATTATGGGCTTTCCAGACTCTGCTAAGATAAGGTGACCAGATTTTTTTAATGAAATCCGGGGACATTTTTTTTTTTTACTGGTAATGGCGGCGATCAGCAACTCATATCGGGACTGCGATATTGAGGTGGACATATCAGACACTAATGACACTTTGGGCCAGATTCAGGTAGAGTTAGGCTGGAGTACCTGTGATACCCCAGCCTAACTGTCACTTTAAGCCGGCGTTTCTGTTTTCTGTAACCAGAAAACAAGAAACGCCGGGTTGGTGTTCCGATGCGATCGGCGCAATTCAATTTCGCCATCGCATCGCAACTTTAATTTAAAAATGGCGCCGGGGGCGTTCCCGCTGATTTACGCTGAAAAAATATGTTAATCAGCGGGAATCGGCAATTCACGATCGTATTCGGGCGCGACGCAGTGACTTTCCGACGTTTCCGTAAGCGATACGCGGCGTAAAGATAAAGCAGCCCCCTAGTGGAGTATCCTATGTTAAGTATAGCCGTCGTCATCGCGTCGGAAAAAAAAAAATTTGCGTCGCTTGCGTAAAACTTTCATGAATGGGGATGTGACGTCATTGATGTTCACTGACAGAATTTAGAGCATGCGCACTGGGATGCATTGACAGTCGACGCATGCGCAGTACGTTCGCCGCGGGATCGCGCTTAGTTTAAATAATACACGCCCCGTACCCGCCCAATTTGAATTCCGCCGGCTCATTTGCGATGCGCTGCCGCATCTTTAGGAGCAAGTGCTTCATGAATAACAGCACTTGCTCCTAAAATTTTGGCAGCGTAACGTAAATGAGAAGCGTTACTCCAGAGCAAAGATGCTCCCATCTACCTAAATCTGGCCCATAGTGGGAACCAGTGACACTAATACAGTGATCAGTGCTAAAAATATGCACTGTCACTGTACTAATGACACTGGCTGGGAAGGGGATAACATCTAGGGCAATCGAAGGGTTAAAGGGGTTGTAAAGGCAAAAATATTTTCCTCTTAAATTAAAGTCTGACAGTAGCTGATAAAGTAAAAAGTAATGTTTTGCATTATAACTAGTTTGATACCTGTTGAAATCGAGCTGTTTTAATCACCTCCGTCACTCCTGAATCGTTATTCTCACTGACTTCCTGGTTTGCGGTGCGCATTCATTCTTGCTACATCACAGCCTAATGGGAACTACAGTTCCCATTAGGCGTAGCCTCCATGTCTGTGAGGGACAGGAGCGCATCTTCACGCAGGGCTGTAGTCACAGAGAGGGGGTGAGCACATTTTGCTTTCCTCAATGCAAAACAGCTCAGGTGCTAGTGGAAAGCAAGAAAAGGAGAGACGGGAAATGGCATTTTCAAACCTGGATTACTGTATTTTGGAGGTCAAAAGGAAAAACGAGGTAAGTGATATTTAAATGCTCTAGCTTACAGCAATCAATAGATCTAATAAAAAATGAACCTTTAGTGTTCCTTTAAATGTGTGGGGAGGTGCTTTTACTAAGGGAAGGCATAGATCCCTGTACCTGCCTTCAATGTCTTCCATACTGACAGAACGTTAATCTGCCTTGTTTACATAGGCAGACCACAGTTCTGTCTTTGAACATAATGATCAGTGGGTACCGGTGGACATCGAGTCCGCCCGAGCTGCTGATTGGCTCCCATACCCAGAAATGCCGGATTATGCGTGATATACATGATCCTGCACAGCACGGCTCCACCAGGGAAGGCAAGGAGATAAAACAGGCAGGCGGCTGGCCGGGACTTCAGCCAGGGCAGAAGAACATGCGAGCAAAGCTGAATGGGCACTCAAAACTGCAGAAATGGTCCCTCCGCTCTGACCTGCACATGATTATCAGAAAGGGGCACAGATAATGGAAAAAATATACCCCCCTAAGCTAGTAGGTGCGGTGGAGCAGGGGTGTGTAATTCATAATATTTTTTTTTAACTCTACACTGACTGGCTCTGAATTTGCCCCAGCCCCTGTCCATATCCAATCCGGGGACAGACTTGATCCAGGGACAGTGTCCTCAATCCGGGGACTGTCCCCTGAAACCGGGGATGTCTGGTCACCCTATGCTAAGAACAGTTTATGATACTGCTACAAATGTTATGACCCCCCGCCTGGCATCTAAGATTGTCCGCTTTCCATCTAACTTGGGGCTGTTTTATGTAAATTGTGATGTAAACTGCAATGTTTACTTTTGTAAAATTGTGTCGATGAATTCCTGGCAGTGGCACAGACATGAGATTTCATAGTGATAATTCAAACTATTTTTATTGCAGACTTTTTTTGGAGAAAAATGGTTGACGCTGTATTTAGTACGACTTTCTCATTCTCCTCAGGTTGTTTTATCAGACCTCATTATCGTCACACAGAAAGGGCCAACCTCGTGTACATCACTTCCTGTAAACATCATCGCTTCATGCGTGAATCATTCTCCCAAAAACGACCACATTCAGTGTTATTGGAAGCAGATTGGTCTCCTGCCACGTCAATGGGGGACCAGCAATCCCTGTTCACTTGTCATATGAGGTGAAGCCCCAGTAGAGACACATATACTGTACATCAGAAAGATGCTGTACCCTGAAGGCTGGGATAAGCAAACATTGCTAAATATAAGCAAAAATAAGCAAATATTGTCAAAATACAACAGGGTGTGTGTATTTGAAGAGGCTTAAATCTCAGGAGAATATTTACCGTATATACTTGAGTATAAGCCGAGTTTTTCAGTGCATTTTTTGTGCTGAAAATACCCCCCCCCCCCGGCTTACACTTAAGTCACCTTTTCGCGCCTGATCTCCTGGACTTTGGGGACCCAGTACCGGCCGACTGGACCCCAAACTTGGCACACATGTAGCCCCACTCTTTCTCTACAAGTGTGCAAAGTTTGTTGTCCAGCGGACCAAGGCTGGGGAGCATTGATTTTTTAAAGCCGGGCACCCCTTCCATAGACTCCCATGTTAAATGGCAATTTCTCTGGAGAATTTGGGGACCCGGTACCAGCCGGTTGTAGGTCCCCTGGATCCAGAACTTGGCACACATGTATCCCCATTTCTCCTGTACAAGTGTGCTAAGGCTGGGAGCACCGATTTTTCAAAGCCGGGCACCCCTTCCATAGACTCCCATGTTAAATGTCAGTCTAGTCATGGGCACAGTGAGGCATGGGCATAGTGAGGCATGGGCACAGTGAGGCATGGGCATAGTGAGGCATGGGCACAGTGAGGCATGGGCACAGTGAGGCCTGGGCACAGTGAGGCCTGGGCATAGTGAGGCATGGACACAGTGAGGCATGGGCACGGTGAGGCATGGGCACAGTTAGGCATGGGCACAGTGAGGCCTGGGCATAGTGAGGCATGGACACAGTGAGGCATGGACACAGTGAGGCATGGGCACAGTTAGGCATGGGCACAGTGAGGCATGGGCACAGTGAGGCATGGGCACAGTGAGGCATGGGCACAGTATGGCATGGACACTGTGAGGCATGGGCACAGTGAGGCATGGACACAGTGAGGCATGGGCACAGTGAGGCATGGGCACAGTGAGGCATGGGCACAGTGAGGCATGGACACAGTGAGGCATGGGTACAGTGAGGCATGGGCACAGTGAGGCATGGACACTGTGAGGCATGGGCACAGTGAGGCATGGGCACAGTGAGGCATGGACACAGTGAAGCCGATTGGTTTCCATGCACAGCTGCACCAGATCACGTGGGCACACGTTTTAGTAAAACTCCCCCACTGTGTCCTTTTAAATATTTCAAGTACTTTTACAGTATGAGAACCTTTGAGCTCATTATTTATATTGTGAGGTCAACCTTGAACCCCAAGTCAGCCTGTGTTTTAGGCCCGCTCCACACCTTTGTGCCGCCATTCATTTTTAATTGGCACTACATTGCGGTACACCATGATTCATAATATTATGTTTTTTTTTTTTTTGTAGGGTGTTGCAAACCCAAAGTACCAAGTCCAGTTCTTGTACATTGTCACCTTTTCATGAAAAACTTGTCATTAAGAATTCAGGAGATGTCATCCCCATCCGATGGCTTCAATGCTTTCTGAGTCACTGACCCACAAAGAACAAAAGATGTAGATTAGGACTTATGTCCCGAGTCGTTCCAAGTGTTAAAGCTCAACTCCGGGAAAATGAAAGAAATACCCTTGCAGTGCGGGGGAGCCCCATCAACAGGATTGCAGGGTACTATTAGAGTAGTGATCTCCAAACTGCAGCCTAGGGGCCAGATGTGGCACTTTGCTTGACTTTATCCAGCCCCTGATGGGGCACTATTCCTCCCACTGACACCAAAGATGAGGCACTATTCCTCCCACTGGCACCAATGATGGGGCACTATTCCTTCCACTGACACCAATGATATGGCACTATTCCTCACACTGACACCAATGATGAGGCACTATTCCTGCCACTGACACCAATGATAGGGCACTATTCCTCACACTGACACCAATGATGAGGCACTATTCCTGCCACTGACACCAATGATGGGACACTATTCCTCCCACTGACACCAATTATGGGGCACTATTCCTCCTACTGACACCAATGATGGGGCACTATTCCTCCCACTGACACAATCCCAATGATGGGACACTATTCCTCCCATTGACAACAATGTTGAGGCACTATTTCTCCAACTGTCACAAACCCAATGATGGGACACTATTCCTCCCATTGACACGAATGATGGGGCACTATTCCTCCCATTATCACAATCCCAATGATGGGGCACTTTCCTTCCCATTGACAACTATGATGGGGCACTATTTCTACCACTGTCACAAACCCAACAAATGGGGGCTATCTCTCCCATTGATATGAATGATCGGGCACTCTTCCTCCCGTTGTCACAAGCCCAAATATGGGGCACTATCTCTCCAATTGACACCAATGATGGGGCACTATTTCTACCACTGTCAAAAACCCAACAAATGGACACTATCCCTCCCATTGACACAAATCATGGGGCACTATTCCTCCCATTGTCACAAGCCCAACAAATGGGCACTATCCTTCCCATTGACATGGATGATGGGACACTATTCCTCCCACTGACACCAATGATGGGGCACTATTTCTTCCACTGTCCCAAACCCAAGGAATGGGCGCTATCCCTCCCATGAATGATGGGGCACTATTCCTCCTGTTGTCACCTATGATGGGGCACTATTTCTCCTTCTAATGACCAAGGGCGCTATGTCATTTATTTATTCCCATTGACCACCAAGACTCAAATCTTGTCTACCCCCTACTGATGTCGGGACGTTTACTACTCCTGGGGCCACCGTCCAGCCCTCCTAAAGTCTGAAAGACAGTAAACTGGCCCTTAGTTTAGAAAGTTTGGAGACTCCTGCACTAGAGTATATCTTGCTCCCCCAGCACCTGCCCCTCACTTGTTCCCTTTGGCTTTAGGGCGTGGGCTCGACCTCCTCACATCCAATGCTGGACAGTCGGTCCTCAATTGTAGTTGATGATAACAGATCTGTGGGCGGCTGTCGGAGCGCCGATTGGAGGATGGTTGTATTGGGAGGAGGAGCTTCAAAGAGTGAAGGATTGGGTAAGAGAGTCTTTTTTCCTGCTTTACCTGGAGTTCAGCTTTAGGATACATTCACACCTAGTGTTCCATGACCGCGTGCTTTCGCACTACAGGCATAGGGCAGCCCATTCATTGTAATGGGCTCCCTACGCATGGTGAATGCTCCAAAGCAGCTCATGCTTTTTTTTTTTTTTTTGCATGTTTTCACGCAACACACATAGGGCAGCCTTTTTATTGAAATGGGATGTCATACGCCCAACATGTGCGCCAAAGTAGCCAAAAGTACCTTTTTGGGCGTTGCCCTTTACATGCTTTTCACCCGTACTAACAATGAATTCTTGCGATGCTGCAACACCTTAAACCTGTGGAATTTGCAGGAGCAAAACGTGGGCCAGACCGAATGAAAAGATCGGCATCATTGTGTACAAATGGCATGAATCAAAGCCATTCATGGTTCGCAGTTGAACAATTGGCCCTCTCTGTACCATGTAATTACTGTGACCAATCACAGCTGTGCATGAATAAAATACATTCATTGTACGCAGTTAAACAATTGGCCCTCTCTGTACCATGTAATCACTGTGACCAATCACAGCTGTGCATGAATCAAAGCCATTCATTGTTCGCAGTTGTCATGTGGTCTGCTGTGATTGGTCACAGCGATCACATGGTACCGACACTGATCAGTAGGGTGACCACATTTCCAAACTGCCATTTAGGGACACCCCCCCCCCCTCTCCTAAAAATCAGCTTGTACTGTAACGAATCACAGCACAGTCGGGGCACACAGATGCACTAATCAGCCCCCCCCCCCCCCTCCCGAAAAAAAGGCGGGCGCATCAGGACTTTACTCACTGACAGTACTTTTCCTGGCCAGCCGAGACCCATTTTAGTGATTAGACACAAGAGGTGGGATTTATGATCTCTCCAATCACTAGCAGGGGGCGGGGATTGTTCCTCTCCAGACATTCCTGGCTAGGACAAGTACTGTGAGTGAGTAAAGCGGCAATGTGGCAGCCTTTTTTGGGTGGGGGCATCAGATCAGCTCTGGGGGGGGCGGGTCAGTGTTCTGGGACACTGCATTGTCCTTGTATTAAGGTGCCCTGGACAGACCTGCAAAATGCGGGACACTTGGTCACCCTACTGATCAGTCATTGGCTGTGTCAAGTCGTGCCACAGCACCTTCCCGGGAGGACATCCTATGACAAACACCGGTAACGGCAAAGGTCATTACCGGGGGTTGTCATAGGACATCCTCTCAGGAACGCGTTGTGGCACAATCCGACACAGCCGATGACTTTTCAGTGTCGGTACTATGTGATCGCTGTGACCAATCGCAGCAGGACACATGAGAACTGCGAACAATGAATAGCTTTTATTCATGCACAGCTATGTTGTTAGCTGTGATTGAATGAATTGAAGCTTCTTACTCATTTACAAGCTGAAGTATTGTAAACTTTGGTGATGTGTGCCGATCCCTCACTGTGTTCATTCAGCAAAGGAAGGGGTCAGTAAATTATATATTTAGTTTCCCATTTCACTGCGTTCTGTCCTGAAACATCTCCTTGTGTGCCCACAGTAGTTTCTGGCAGTAGAGGATGAAATCCAGCAGCGCTGCAGGGGAAAGGGGCACACGGGGGGGGGGGGGGGGAATGGAGAGCAGATGGAAGGGGTGCGTGTGCTAGAATCAATCCCCTGTAGTGCAGTCGGAGGGAGAAGTTGGAAACATTGCATGGGAAGGCAGAAGAGGATTAGTGTCTGCAGTAAGCAGTCGGGCAGGTGATTGGGCCCCTTTTTTTTTTTTAAAGTGATGGGGCCCAGGCCCAGTATAGGAGGGCTGGCTGTACTGCCTTATCAGCGACCTTGTTCAGGATTGAACCTAGCCTAAAGTCAGAGAGCCAGGTACAGGCACACAACAGACATCATCCTTCCATACAGAGCAGCTGATAAGGCAGTACAGCCAGCCCTCTTGTACTGGGCTCGAGCGCCATCGGTTCAAAAAGGGGACCCGGGCACCTGATGAGCAGGAGGGCCGATTGTACTGTAATATTGCAGCCACCGGTCCTCTTTTGCCTCCCCCTGCAGCGCTGCCGGCTTCTCTTCCTCCCTCTCCCTCCGGCTACACTGCAGGGGGATTGGTCCTAGCACATGCGCCCCTTCCCTCTGTTCTCTGGGCCTCCCATTTGCCCCTTTCCCCTGCAGAGGTCATCAACCTTGTCCTCAGGACCCACTAACAGGCCAGGTTTGCAAGATAACTGAAATACATCACAGGTGATATCATTTGCTGCTCAGTGATTGCAGTATTCCAGTCTGCATCTCCCCAAGGTAATACATAAAACCTGGTCTGTCGGGCTCCATTCACACTAATGTGTTTAAGGCATTTTGCAGAAATGCAGGGAAATTTTTTTTAACAAGGTTTCCTATGGAACATGTTCACATTAATGCTTTTTAGTGCCTCTGCGTTTTTGGAAAGGGTCGGGGACTTTTTTTTCCCCGCAAAAAGCAGTGTTTTGCATGTAATAGAATTCAATGGACCCGCATACAAAGCGCAAGTACCAAGTTTTTATCGTGATTTTCCTGCAATTTGCGTTTTTTTCACAGGAGCTGAAGAACGGGGAGAGATGTGTGTAAACACAGCTTCCCCGTTCTTCATTGTGCAATGTCAGTGATCGTCTGTTCCCTGATATAGGGAACGACGATCACTGATGTCACATGTCCATCCCCGCCCCCTACAGTTAGAAACACATATGAGCTCACACTTAACCCCTACAGCGCCCCCTAGTGGTTAACCCCTAAAATGCAATTGTCATTTTCACAGTATCAGTGCATTTTTATAGCACTTTCGCTGTAAAAATGACAACGGTCCCAAAAATGTGTCAAAATTGTCCGATGTGTCCGCCACAATGTCGCATTCACGAAAAAGTAGTAGTAGTAAAAAAAATATTAATAAAAATGCCATAAAACTATCCCCTATTTGTAAATGTTATAACTTTTGTGCAAACCAATCGATAAACGCTTGTTTTGCGATTTTTCTTTTACCAAAAATAGGTAGAAGAATACGTATCGGCCTAAACTGAGGAAATTATTATTTTTTATAAATGTTTGGGGGATATTTATTACAGCAAAAAGTAAAAAAAGATTGCATTTTTTTTCAAAATTATCGCTCTATTTTTGTTTATAGCGCAAAAAATAAAAACCGCAGAGGTGATCAAATACCACCAAAAGAAAGCTCTATTTGTGGGGGAAAAAGGACGCCAATTTTGTTTGGCCACGTCGCACGACCGCGCAATTTTCAGTTAATGCGACGCAGTGCCGAATTCGCAAAAAGGGGCCTGGTCCTTAACCTGCATAATGGTCCGGGTCTTAAGTGGTTAAAGGAAATGTAAAAAAATTGCGGTAAAATCGCTGTAAAAACGTGTTTAAAAATGCTCAAAAGCAACATACATAGGTGTGAATGGAGCCTTAGTGGGCCCTGAGGACAGGGTTGATGACCACTGCCCTGCAGCACTTCCAGCTTCCCTCCTCTGCTGCTGCGGACACAAAGGGAGATGTTTTAGGATAGATAGCAGGGCAGGGGTGCTGCTTTCTTTCACAAATAAACACAGTGAGCGATCGGAAACCAATCACTACTGTGTCCATTCGTCACTGAAGCCTAGTAAACTGTTTACTATGCTTTAGTTTGTGAATGAGCAGGAAGAATCAGAGTGTTTTCTATTCATACATTTGTGCTGCTGAGGCTGAAAGGGATGGATAAATTGATGTCCTCAGCCACTTTCGGCTGGAAAGGGGGCCCTGCCAGCAGAGGCGGCTCTTTAATTAGGCAGTCGCCTAAAGGCTCGCACTCACAGAGGCCTCGCGGCCGCCTAACTTACCTAATGCATTACCACAGTTTTGAGGGACAGGGAACCTTAATGCTGCTGTGCTCAGTCGGCGTTAAGAGCCCTGACTCAGGAGCCGGGCCGCCAGTGTCCTCAACAACCAGTGAATATCGGCGACACCACCCCTTGTGACGTCAATCACCGAGGATGCCCTCAGTCAATGACGTCACAAGGGGGCGGGTTCACCAGGTGACATCATCGGGTGACCCCCACCCCTTGGTTATTAAAGAGAAGGATCTGGGTGCCGCCTTGTTAAAGGGGGCTTCCAGATTCCGATAAAACCCCCTGCCCACAGACCCCCACAACCACCGGCCAGGGTTGTGGGGAAGAGGCTCTTGTACTTGAATTATTTTTCCCATCATGGGCGTGAGTGGGCCCCATGTCAAGTTTTGCCTAAGGCCTCACAAAGCCTAGAGCCGCCTCTGCCTGCCAGGTAGGATGTATGGGGCCCCCCTGATTTCTAACAGCTGCCCTGCTTCCATATGTGAACAATTGTATGACTGTGAATGCAACAAAAAAAATAAGACAAAGAAAAGAAAAAAGTAACAATCCGCTTTTGTTATCATGGCA
Organism: Rana kukunoris; assembly: GCA_029574335.1. Taxonomy (NCBI): domain Eukaryota; kingdom Metazoa; phylum Chordata; class Amphibia; order Anura; family Ranidae; genus Rana; species Rana kukunoris. The sequence goes on along the minus strand of CM056059.1, from coordinate 153,512,608 downwards.
AACTGGTTATTATTGTACCACCCTGTACAATACTTCAGCAATTTTTAAATATTTAAAAAGCAAAGAGTTACAAAACTGTTTGCAATGAACTGGAAATAGAAAAGATAGCACTTTTTTTTTTTGTTTGTTTGTTTAAATTCCACTATATAGTACACCGTATAAATTACAGAGTATCCGATGCACAAACGCATCTGCCTAATATCAAATGTAAATTTTTTTATGTCTTTGTATTCATATAGAGTCTCTTTTAGTCCCGTGTTTTTTTTTGTTTCGGCAGAGTCAGTCCTTTGTGTGGCTGCCTTGGCATCGGGGTTCCCCTCCTCCCCCCCAGAGTCCCTATCACGTGTGACAGTGCTCCAAGTCTGGAACACTGCTATTGTTGCAGTACCTCAAGTTATTGGGGATGTGACAGTCTGTGTAAGTGAGGCCCCCATTCGGGGTGTATATGGGCTGCAGTCTGAAACCTCCTTTAAGGAGCTGGTCATTGTTTAAGGAGACGATCTGGAAGCTGGTCTCCGTCATCTCCAGGATGGAGTTGTCCTTCTTGGTGCCCGCCTCGCAGTAGTCGTCCTCTTTCCGGCGCCCGCGGTTGTATTTCCACTTCTGGGACGTGTAGCGGCCCTTTTTGTGCATGTGCCAGCAGAAGATGCTTAGAAGAACCACAAGTACTATAATGACGGCACCCCCAATTAACCCTGCCAGCAGAAAGGGGGAGCCCAAGCTTGGCGTCGTGGGCTGCTCGTGGCTAGAGGGGCTGTTGCTGCCATTGTTCGGGGAAAAGGCCTTTGTGGTGGCCTCGGCGCACACAGTCTCCTCGCCTGCCTGGTAGTTGTTAAAAGAATCCAAAGGAACCAAGCAGATCCGGTAGGTGGACTTTGGCTCCAAGTTCAACAGGCTCCAGTGATGCTTCTCACCATTGACTATTTGTTCATTCACAATCCCTTCGACCAGGCTGTGGCCCATTTTAACCCAAGTCAGCTTGTAGGAGACAACCGTAACAAAGGTCAACCAGCTGAGGTGGATGACGGTGTCGTTCACAAAGCGAATAGACAGCTGGAGTCGTTCTCGGATGGGCGTGGTTACTCTCTCTATGACTATGATCGTCTGGTCGGGCTCAGTAATGGGAGCAAGCGATGGGGTGGGCGTTGGGACTGCAGGGGTTTCAGTTGGAGTAGGGGTAAAAACTGTTGTGGGAGCGGTCGTTGGGGCAGTGGTTGAAGGAGGCTGGGTAACAGGCGGTAAGGCGGCGGTGGTGGTTGGGCAAGACAGCAGGTTTATGTTGAGCTCTCTAACCGCCATGCCCCGGAAATGCTCCGGTCCCTGACACATAAATGCACGAACGTTGATGGCGGCCGGAAGAGACTTGAGCCACTCGGTAACCCACCTAATTCCGCAATCACAAAGCCAAGGGTTGTTCCGAGCCGTCAACTGTTTTAGGTTGGTTAGGTTATCAAAAACTCCCCTGACCAATCTCTGGAGTCGGTTGTTTGATATATCCAATCTCTCGAGCTTGTGCAGTTTAGCAAAGGCTGACACCGGTATGTGATTAAGTTGGTTGTCCTGCAGGTTCAGCTTTACCAAGTAGGTGCCCTGGAGATCATTCGGAGGACTGGTGAGAGAGTTCCGTACCATAGAAAACTCCTTCAGTTTGGGTAGATTGCTAAAGGTGCCATCGGCAATTCCTTTGTTGGAAAGGAGATTGCCATCCAGTATCAAACGTTCCAAGCCGGTCAGGTTTTGAAAGGCTTGGTCTGAAATGGTAGCAATTCGGTTTTCGTCCAGCCTCAACTCTTGCAAAACAAAAGGAAGGCCAACTGGCACGCTGCTCAAATGGTTCTTTGATAGAAAAAGCAGCTTTAGGCTAACCGCTTCGCGGAAAGCTCCGTCCTCCACCCCTACCGTTGAGATGGAGTTATCGTCCAAGTGCAGCTCTTCCAGTTTTAAAAGCTGTGCTAGTGCCACCCTTGAAATGGTCTGTATGTTGTTTTCTTGGAGGTGAAGCACTCTGACATTCTTGGGAAGGTTCATCGGAAATTCATCCAATTGGTTGCCGTACAAGTAAACCGTGTGCACCGATTGGACGTTGTGCAGTTCTGCGGGGAATCCAGCATTGTTAATTTGGTTATTGTGGAGGTAGAGCACGGTTACACCCTCCGGAATTCCAAGAGGCACTGAGGTCAAACTCCGCTCGTTACAGTAGATATAGTTCCCGTCGCAGCGGCACACCTTTGGACACGCCAATGTTTGGCTCACTTGCATGGAAAGCCCAAGCGAGAAGAGAATCCAGGACTTCAAGAAGGACACCCAGTCCTTGGGCCACAAAACTGTCCGAAGGCCCATTTCTGGTTTCCAAAAAATATAAGGCCCTTGCTAAAACGAGAGGTGCAAAAGCAAACACGAAGTGCAAATCTCAGCATTTAATGTGCTTGTTGTCCGGCCATCTGGCAAGAATAAATCTCATCACAGCCAAGGGCTCCGTAATCCTTTGATGAGCGCACCTCCTGCCATGGACGGCGATACAGCAAAGTCTCATTAGCCAGGATTGCACACCGCCCGCAGAAAACCCAAGTGCTCATTAATCACTTTTGTAGATTCGGTCTTTTGTTTTCCACCAGGAAAGGATAAAGTTCGGGAAACTGAGCAGGCTTTTGGCACGGTGCTTGTTGGGAGGGCGAGACGTCGTCTTGTCAGAGGAGAGCGCTTTTTTCGACTTGCGAGAACTCTTTCACCTCTTCTCCTTTAACTTCATGACCTGCCGAAGAAAAAAGAAAGAAACGTGTCAGGAAAAAGGGAGCCCATACGAGAGAAATGAATGCATGTCAGTAAATATGAAACTAAATACGGGTCAGGAAAACACAAAATCACAGAGCAGAATACTAGGAAAGTAATAGTAATGCCTCGTACAACACAGTCGCACTTTCCGACTGGCTTTTTGTCCTCGGAAAGTCCGGCCGTGTGTAACCCCCAGTCTGACTTTTTTTGTCGGAAGGCCGATGGACCCAAGATAGAGAACCTGTTCTCTTTTTTTCCGTCGGACTTTAGAGTATGTGTCGCAGTTCAGTTCCCAGTTGAGTAGAACCTTCAGAAGGTGGTTAGGAGTGAAGAGCAATTGAGCCTCGTTCAACATGGTCAGACTTTCAAAGAAAAAAAAGGCAGGCGGCTTTTTTTTCCCTCGGAAATCCGGCCGTGTGTAGCCCCATCTGACTTTTTTTTGTCAGAACTCTAAGATAGAGAACCTGTTCTCTTTCTGTCGGATTTCAGAGTATGTGAGGCAGTTCAGTTCCCAGTTGAGTAGAACCTTCAGAAGGTGGTTAGGAGTGAAGGGCCCCTTCTAATGCCTTGTACACAACCAACCGTGTGTACAAGGCATTTGAAGGGCCCTTCACTCCTAACCACCTTCTGAAGGTTCTACTCAACTGGGAACTGAACTGCGTCACATACTCCGAAATCACTCCCACCACCCGTAATGTGTAAATTTCTACATTTTATGGATTTTCTTACATTTTGCTGTATTATTATATCTGACATATACCACAGTGCTGTACTCAGAACACTGAGCCATTCACATTAGTCTCTGCACCAGAAGAGCTTACGCTCTAATGTCCCACCAGAGTAACACACAATTATTATTAAAGCGGAACCTCGGATTGCGAGTAACGTGGTTAACAAGCATTTCACAATACGCGCAATCGTTTTTTTTAAATCCTGACACGGTTCGCGCGTGTTGTCTCGCAAAACCAGCACAATTCAGGCCTCTGCGGTGTGCAGTACCGCATTTGGCCAGAGGTGCGGGGGGCTCCGGAGCCATTTGGAAATACTCAGTTCCCAAGTGTTTCCGAGGGCAGCCAAACGATCTCGAAGTATTTCAGAGTCTATCCGGCGCCCCTCCCCCATCTCTGGCCACATGTGGTATTGCATGCCATAGAAGTCAATGTAGAAGAAATAATTTTAGTTTCCATTGACTTCTATGGGGAAACACGCTTTGATATGCGAGTGTTTTGGATTACAAGCATTCTCCTATAACAGATTATGCTCGTTATCCGAGATTCCACTGTATATAGCTCTTACATATACCACAGTGCTGTACACAGAGCACGGAGCCATTCACATTAGTCTCCGAGCCAGAGGAGCTTACGCTCTAATGTCTCACCACAGTAACACACAAATTATTAAAGTGAAACCTCGGATTGCGAATAACGCGGTTAACGAGCGTTTCGCAATACGAGCAATATTTTTTTTTAAATCCTGACTCGGTTTGCGCGTGCTGTCCCTCAAAACCAGCACACTTCAGGCCTCTGCGGTGTGGAAAAACTCAGAAATACTCTGTTCCCGGGGGCAGCTGAACAATCTCTGAGTATTTCCGAGTCTCTCTGGCGCCCACCTCTGGCCCGGTCGGTATTGCATGCCATAGAAGTCAATGTGGAACAAATTATTTTAGTTTCCATTGACTTCTATGGTAGAACCTCGCTTTGATATGCGAGTGCTTTGGATTACAAGCATTCTCCTGGAACAGATTAATCGTAATCCGAGGTTCCACTGTATAAAGCTCTTGTATATACCACAGTGCTGTACGCAGAACACTGAGCCATTCACATTAGTCTCTGCATCAGAGGAGCTTACGCTCTAATGCCCCACCACATAACACACTATTATTATTCATTTATATAGCTCTTGCCTATACCAAAGTGCTGTACAGAGAACACTGAGTTAGTAACATCAGTCTCTGCACCAGAGGAGCTTACGCTCTAATGTCCCACCACAGTAACACACTATTGTTATTATATAGCTCTGACATATACTGACATAGTGCTGTACAGAGAACACTGAGCCATTCACATCAGTCTCTGCACCAGAGGAGCTTACGCTCTAATGTCCCAGCACAGTAACACACTTATTATTATATAGCTCTGACATATACCATAGTGCTGTACAGAGAACACTGAGCCAGTCACATCAGTCTCTGCACGTTAATGTTCCACCACAGTCACACACTATTATTATACATTTATAAAGCTCTGACATATTCTATAGGGCTGTACAAAAAAAACGGAGCCAGTCACATCAGTCTCTGTACCAGAGGAGCTCACACTCTAATGTCCCCCCCACCCCACACACACACACACACACGATTACTGGTATTAATATTATAATACATTTGTATAACTCCAACATATACCACAGTGCTGTAAAGAGAACATTGATCCAGTAAAATCAGTCTCCGCACCAGAAGAGCTTACACTCTAATGTCCCACCACAGTCACACACTATAAGTATCATACATACAGTATATATAGCTCTGACATATTCTGTAGTGCTGTATAAAATGGGGGAGGGGGGGAGGTACAAGGGAAGGCAAAATCTGGGCATATTTAACTTAAGCTGTAAACATTTGCCTCGCTGCCTGGTGGGGACTCGGGGGACTGCAGGCACTGCGGGGGTTGATGTCAGATACGTTAAAGCCGTGTGTAACAAACAAACCCGTCTCGTCTCAGCAATATCCAGCAAGCCATGCGGAAAGGCGGCAGATCATGCCGCGATTCTCCGAGCACCGCGCCTCCCCACTCCGCCGCTGACAGAGACGCGTTCCGCCGATCTCACGCCGATAAATAATTCACCTTTTCTTCCTTCCTTCCAATCCGCAGAACACCAGCAGGGGAGATGCCTAACCTATATTTCCAGCTTCACGCTAAAAACGGTCTTCAATCCGCTAAAAAAAAAAAAACTAACTGGCCAAACCATTTATAGCTCATCGACGGCTTTTCAGCTCAGCCAGATTTTTTTTTTTACTATGTTTTTATTCTTTCAGTCATCTTAAATCTTTTTACTACTTTTAAAAATGGTCAAACCGGAATTTTTTTTTTGTCACGGTGAAGTGAAGGAAGCGGCGGGAGGCTCCCAGCGTTTATTTGTGAAACGCCTCATTACCGAAAAAGCAGCCAAAGGATGGTTACGTGCCAATGGGAGGACAGAGATGGTCAAGTGGTGGAAGAGCCAAAAAAGGACCGGGTGAAATCTCATGCATGGATGGTGAGAGGACATCTTTGGGACATGCCCTGGGGCCTGTAGGGGCATGAATGGTAGAAGGACATCTTTGGGACATGCCCTAGGACTTGTAGGAGCATGAATAGTGGAAGGACATCTTTGGGACATGCCCAGGGACGTGTAGGAGCACGAATGGTGGAAAAACATCTTTGGGACATGCTCCGGGGCCTGTAGAAGCATGAATGGTAGAAGGGCGTCTTTGGGACATGCCCAGGGATGTATAGGAGCACGAATGGTGGAAAAACATCTTTGGGACATGCTCTGGGTCCTTTAGAAGCATGAATGGTAGAGGGACATCTTTGTGACATGCACCAGGGTCTGTAGGAGCATGAATGGTGGAAAAACTTATTTGGGACATAGCCCCATGGCCACAAATGGGGGGGGGGGGGTGTCTTTGTGCCTCTACAGGTCTCGAGCCATTTCCAAAATTGTAGGAGGACATCTTTGGGACATGCCCCAGGATCTATAGGAGCACAAATTATAGAAGGACATCTTTAACACAGTTCCTGTAGGAGCATGATTGGTAGAAGTACGGTACATCTTTGGGACATGCCCCAGGCCCTTTAGAAGCATGATTGGTATAATGGTATCTTTGAGACATGGTCTGGGGCCTGTAGGTGTATGAATGAAGGAAGGACTCAAACCATTTCCAAAATGGTAGGAGGACATCTATAGGAGCACAAATTATAGAAGGACAAAGTCTGGGGCCTGTAGGGGCATGAATGATGGAAGGACATCTTTGGAACATTGCTTTGGGGCCTGTAGGAGCACAAATGGTAGAAAGACATCTTTGGGACATGGCTGGGGCCTGTAGGAGCAAAAATGGTAAAAGAACATCTTAAGGACATGCCCTAGGACTTGTAGGATGGTAGGAGTACATCTTTAGTACATGCTTCGGGGGCCTGTAGAAGCAAGAATGGTAGAAGGACATCTTTGGTACATGCTCTGGGACCTGTAGGAGCACATACATAGGGTGTGTTTTTGGGACATGCCCAGGGACATGTGGGGGCATGAATGGTAGAAGGAAATCTTTGGGACATGCTCTGGGACCTGTAGGAGCATGAATGGTATTAGGAGATCTTTGGGACATGCCCCCAGGCCTATAGAAGCATGAATAGTAGAAGAACATCTTTGGGGGACATCCCCCGAGACCTGTAGGAGCATGAATGGTAGAGGGATATCTTTAGTACCTGCTTCAGGCCTGTAGAAGCAAGAAGGGTATAAGGACATATTTGGGGCATGCTCTGGGACCTGTAGGAGCACATACATAGGGTGTGTTTTTGGGCCATGCCCAGGGACGTGTAGGGGCACGAATGGTAGAGGGACAAGCTGTTGGACCTGTAGGGACATACATGGGGTGGGGATGTTTTTAGGACATGTCCTGGAGCCTTTGGCATTAACAAGGACAGATATCTACAGCAACACCTCCACTCCTCAAAAAAAAAAAAAAAGAAATACATTTCGATTTCCTTTCCTCTCTTTAGTTTCCTCCTCTCCTCCAAGATACACGTTCTGCTTGGCAAGGCCACATCTAGATCGATCGCAGTGCCATTAACGTCCCCAAATAATCTGCAATAAAACGCCCCCCCCCCCCCCCCCCCCATCCCTGATGGTGGGAGCATTAGTGGTGACGGGGTGGCCAGCACGGGGACATCTTCTTTCCAATTATCTCGGATGACGTGAGCCCGGATAAAAGGGACCTGCTAACTGGATTACGCTTCTAACTCAATTGCGCTTGTCATTGTCGATCCCTCTGAGCCGGTTGAGGTTCATGTCGCCACCGTGCCGCCTTGTTTGCGGCGCTTTGTCTTGCCGCGTGTGGAGAATGTCAATGGCTACCGCTGCATCCGGGTGGTGTTAACCCTTTAAATTAAATTAAAGTGGTATTAAACCAAAACAAAAAAGGTGATATAATGCAGATTACCAATCATTAGATGTGGTGGCTGCATTCGTTTTCTTTTCTTTTCTTTGGCTCCCCCCCGTTATCACAACATGGCAATCTACAGTGCACGGTATAGGCGTTGTAGTGCGCTGCTCTCTGTCATGTGTTGGAGTGCCGCTCCAAATTAACGGCACTACAGCGTTCAGGAGACATTTGGATGTCTGGGTAAGTTGGGGAGGCGGAGGAAAATTCTGTTCTACACCCCAGTAAAAGCCATAATCACAGCGGGCAGGGGATGGGAGCTCAGGGTGCAAATCCAGATCTGCACTACGCCTCCGGCCACGCTGCAGAGAGTTTCACTCTCCGGGCGGGGGAGGGGAGGGAAAGGACGCAGATTCCCTGCTACAGAACAGCCATGGAATTCAGGCCCCATTCAAACCCGAGACAGACGACTTGGGAATTTTTGGTGTCCATAAACGCACGTTTTCTCCAAAAATCTATCATTAGTATCTCCAACCTTTTTCTATTTATAAATTTATGAATTTACGAATACATTATTAATTTACAAATGTATTAATTCGTAAATTCGTAAATACGTAAATTTGAAAATTCCTAAATTAATAAAAATTCGTAAATACATAAATGTGAAAATCCAAAAATTCAAACAGAAAGAAAATCCAAAAATTCGAAAGAACTAAAATTAAAAAAACAACAACCAATAATAACTAACTATTAAATTATAGGTATTGGAATTTCCTTTCAAATTTGGCAGTTAGTGAACGTAACAAATACGAATTTATCCGAAGTTCCGAATTATTCAAAGTAACGAATGCCGCATCTAAACAAATAGATCTGAACATTTGTAAATTTGAAAATTCATAAGTTTGAAAATTCATAAATTTATGAATTTACGAATTTTCTAATTTATGAATTTACGAATTTTCTAATTTATGAATTTACGAATTAATACATTTATTAATTTACAAATTTATTAACTCGTAAATTCATTCATTGGAAAACTCCTAAATTCATAAATTTGAAAATTCATAAATTAATACATTCGTAAATTCATAAATTTAAAAATGTAAAAATACGTAAATACATAAATGTGAAAATCCAAAAATAAGAAAGAGAATCCAAAAATTCGAAAGAACAAAAATTCTAAAACAACAACCAATAATAACTAACTATTAAATTATAGGTATTGGAATTCCCTTTCAAATTTGGCTGTTAGTGAACGTAACGCATACAAATTTATCCAAGTTACGAATTATCCGAAGTAACGAATGCCGCATCTAAACAAATACAATGCAAGGAATTAAAAATAATACGTTTTTATTATTAATTATTATTAATTTGTTACGTTTCATTTGGTAAGATGCGGCATTCGTTACTCCAGATCATTCAGAACTTTGGATAAATTTGTATTTATTACGTTGACTAACAGCCAAATCTAAAAGGAAATTCCAATACCTATAATTTAATACAGTAGTTCGTTTTTATTTCAGATTTTTAAGTTTAAAAATTTCCGAATTTTCCAATATTTGGAAAAAAAATGTTAAACGGGTTTTCCTTAATTTGGATGTTTCCGAATTAACAAATTTGCAGAAAATTCGCTGAAAAAACGAATTCGGAACAAAGCGAATTGCACGTCTAGTTTGCGCATTTTACGGCAGATTAAAAAAAAATGGCACCCGACTGCATCCGGTGAAAAGCCCATTTACATTTTTGCTGTCATGTCATGCGTTATTGCGCGTTAAGGCGACCCATAAAAATTAACGAGCTGCACCCAAAGAAAAAAAAAAACGGTCACAAGATCTGTACCGCAATGCGTTGTGGTGCGTTTTAGCACGCAGTAACATACGTGCTTGGCCCTAGCATTCCTTCACACATGCGACTAGGGGAATAAAACCAGGAGGTGGAGACAATCAGTACAAGGGGCAGCAAGAGCCTGCAAGAAGCATACTAACAGGAGGAGAGAGCAGAGTAACAGATGAGCTCATCCCTTTGCTGCTTCTCCTTTAACTGGCTAGTCAAAGGTTGGGGGCTCGTCCGGGATGACCTTGAGTTGGCAGGTGCTGCGCCTCAGACTGAGGACATCTAGTGGTGGTGAAAAGTTACTGCACCTAAAACAAGACTGGAAGAGGGAGAAGCAGCACAAGGAGCCAATCAGTTCACGTGACAGCAAAAAGCATGCGGATAGTTGAAGAGAGAAGAGTGACAGGGATGAGCGCATCCCTTTGCTGCTTCCCCTTTAACTGGCTAATCACAGGGTGGGGGCATATCCGGGATGTTCTTGAGTTGACTGATGCTGCCCCTTACACTAAGAAAATCTAGTGGTGGAAAACAAATGACTGCACTGGAAGAGGGAAAAGCAGCACAAAGAAACCCAATCAGTTCACATGACAGCAAAAAGCATGCTGATAGAAGGAGAGAGCAGAGTGACAGAGATGAGCTTATCACTGTGCTGCTTCTCCTGTAACTGGCTAGTCACAGGTTGGGGGCTGGTCCGGGATGACATCGAGTTGACTGATGTTGCCCCTCAGACTAGATGACATCTAGTGGTGGAAAAAACAATCACTGCACTGGTTGGCATGTCTGGGATGACCCGAGCTCAGAGGAAGTGGGTTAAATAATGCTGGACGTCAGACTGAGGACATCTAGTGGTGGAAAAGAAGTGCTGCAGGGGAAACAAGCTTTTTTTTTATCCTTTAATAAACTTGTATTTAATTTTTATTATATTGTTATTTTTTTATGGCACTTTTCTGCTTTAATCCCCTGACTAAATAGTGAAAAGAGAAGCAGCGTAGTGATAAGCTAAACTCTCTGCCACTCTCTTCTTTCAGCATGCTTCTTCTTGTCACATGAATTAATAAATGTAGATGGTCCCTCTACATCCAGGAGGACAGCATCATTCAACTCAAGCTCTTCCCGGATGAGCCCCCGACCTGTGACTGGACAGTAAAAAGAGAAGCAGCACAGTGATGAGCTCATCCCTCTCCCATCAGCATGCTTCTTGTTGTCACGTGAATTAATGAATTAAATGCCATGTAGATGGTCCCTCTACATCCAGGCGGACAGCATCATTTAACTCAAGGTCATCCCGGATGAGCCCCCAACCTGTGACTGGACAGTGAAAAGAGAAGCACTGCAGTGATGAGCTCATCTCTGTCACTATGTTCTCTTCTCCTTTCAGCATGCTTCTTCTTGTCACACACATTAATGAATGTAGATGCTCCCTCTACATCCAGGAGGACGGCATCATTAAACTCAAGGTCATCCCAGATGAGCCCCCAAGCTTTGACTGAACAGTGAAAGGAGAAGCATCACAGTGATGTGCTCATCCCTTTGTCACTATGCTCTATTCTTTCAGCACGCTTCTTCTTGTCAAATGAATTAATAAATGTAGATGGTCCCTGTACATCCAGGCGGACGGCATCATTCAACTCAAGCTCATCCCGGATGAGCCCCCAACCTGTGACTGGACAGTGAAAAGAGAAGCAGCGCAGTAATGAGCTCATCTCTGTCACCATGCTTACTCCTCCTTTCAGCATGCTTCTTCTTGTCACATGAATTAATTAATTAAATGAAATGTAGATGGTCCCTCTACATCCAGGCCGACGGCATCATTCAACTCAAGGTCATCCTGGATGAGCCCCCAACCTGTGACTGGACAGTGAAAAGAAAGGCAGAGCAGTGATGAGCTCATCTCTGTCATTATGCTCTCTCCTCCTTTCAGCATGCTTCTTGTCACATGAATTAATTAAATGCAATGTAGATGGTCCCTGTACATCCAGGCGGACGGCATCATTCGACTCAAGCTCATCCCGGGTGAGCCCCCAACCTGTGACTGGACAGTGAAAAGTGAAGCAGCGCAGTGATTAGTGATGATTTAACCCCTAGGAGTCCAAATTGTCCATGCTGCTGAGACTAACATCTAACGCGCCTGAGCGTCAGGAAGGTTTGGAATTTCTGTGGTAAAAAAAACAAAACAAAAAACGTATCGTTGCAGCACAAGCTCATCGCACACCCTGCCCTCCCCTCCCCCTCCCCGCCGAGGATAAGGTGAACGAGAGAAGGCCCATTAGCGAACTGCGCTTGTGGTTTTGCTTACACGCTCATAAAAGTGCCATTCCCCCTCCCAATCCACATTTGGAAGCAAATTCTATCCCCGCTTAATAAACAGAGGTCATTAAAAGCTCGGCTTAGGAAAAGCGGAATTGTCTGTAAGCACCGCCGCTCGTTTTAAGCAACTGCACAGACAAACGCAATAAGAATTTTATGGCTCCGGAGCCGAATGCGGAATGACAATTTAGATATCACAAGGGCTGCCTGACATTGGATGGGAAGAGCGGGAGCTCGGCTCGCTCTCCGCCGGGCTCTGCGGGAGGGAATTTTTTTCCCCCTCTCTATATTTACTGCGTCTGAAAACACCGGGGCGCTTCGCCGTCTTCTCCGGGAGCCCTCTTAACTCGGTGGGGACTGTGAGATAGCGGGTGAACCTGCGGGCGCATTATTATTATTTTACTTTTTTTTAAAGATAGGTGTATAAAATCCATGTTTGTAGGAGAGTGCGCGCCGATCAGAATTGCGAATGACACTGTGGCTGCATCTTTATTTTTTTCCCCCTTTTTTCGTTTGGGCCAAATTACCTACCAGCTTGTCTCAGGAGGGAGAAAGGAAAGCAGAGTACTTATAGGTAGGGCCGCCATCAGGGGGGTACGGGCAGTACACCTGTAAGGGGCCCCGAGGTCCCCAGGGCCCCAGATGGCAACCCCCCCCCTTTTTTTATAAAAAAAATAATAATTTTACAACTATATATATATATATATATATATATATATATATATATATATATATATATATATATAAATATATATATTTTTTATTGTAAAGGGCCCAAAGTTACCCAGGGGCCCGGATATATATATTTTTTATTAAAGGGCCAAGAGGTACTGGATGGGATGGCAACCCCCCTTTTTTTTATATATGTCCACAGGGCCCCCGGATGGCAACCCTCCTTTTTTTATAAAAAAAATGTTTAATATTTTATATATATTTTTTATTTAGTTAAAGGGCCCAGAGGTACCCAGGGGCCCGAAGGGGCAGATGATGGTGCTTGGTGGTGCTACATGCAAATCCCAGCACATGTCCACAGGCTGTGTAACCCTCTTTATTTATTCACAATAAGATTCACAGATAAAATGAAACCAACGCGTTTCAGATGTATAATAACAAACTGAACATCGGTCCAGTGTGCATGCATAATCCAGTGCATGTTCACAATCTGTACAATCCACTTTATTCCTTCACAGATTGAAACGCGTCCCAACTGTTTCTGCCATATAAGGCTGTTCAGTCCTCATTCATTCACAGGGTAAGATTCACAGATAAAAACAACTGACGCATTTCAGCCGTATAATAGCAAATTGGACATCGGAAATCCATCGTATGTTCACAGGCTGTACAATCCTTTTTATTCATTCACAGACTTTTATCCCCAAAAACTAGTAAATTGCCATCAGACCTCCTGAAATACAAGATGTGGGACTATCTCAGCCAATCCAGGACATTTGTTATCTATGTATGTGGTGGCTGCATTCGCTACTTTTTATCCCCAAAAATCTCAGCACTCTGAGATACAAGATGCAGGATAGTTCCAGCAAAATCCGGGACATTTTGCATCTATGGATGTGGTGGCTGCAGTTGCTACTTTATTTTATCCCCAAAAACTTGTAAACTGCCATCTGCATGCCTGAGATACAAAAATGTGGGACTGTCCCAGCAAATCCGGGACATTTGGCATCTATGGGCCAGATTCAGGAAAGGTTACGCTGGCGGATCGAGTGATCCGCCAGCCTAACTGTGGCTTTGAGCCGGCGTTTCTGTTTTCTGTAACCAGAAAACAAGAAACGCCGGGTTGAAGTTCCGATGCGAGCAGCGTAACTGAGTTTCGCCATCGCATCGTTACTTCAACTTAAAAATGGCGCCGGGGGCGTTCCCGCCGATTTACGCTCAAAAAATATGTTAATGAGCGGAAATCGGCAATTCACGATCGAAATCCGGCGCGACGCAATGACGATACGACGTTTCCGGACGGGATACGCGGCGCATAGATATACCTACATGGGGTTGGAGTATCCTATGTTAGGTATAGGCGTCGTCATCGCGTCGGGAAAAAAAAAAAAAACGTCGCTTGCGTAAAACGGTCATGAATGGGAATGTGACGTCATTGACGTTCATTCACAGATTTTGGAGCATGCGCACGGGGATGTTTTGACACTCGACGCATGCGCAGTACGTTGGCGGCGGGATCGCGCGTAGTTAGCATACTACACGCCCCGTACCCGCTACATTTGAATTCCGCCAGCTCATTTGTGATGCGCTGCCGCAACTTTAGGACCAAGTGCTTCGTGAATGACAGCACTTGCTCCTAAAATTTCGGCAGCGCAACGCAAATGAGAAGCGTTACTCCAGAGCAAAGATGCTCTGGACTACGTGAATCTGGCCCTATGTATGCATTAGCTACTTTTTTATCCCCAAAAACAAGTAACCTGCCATCAGCACTCCTGAGGTTCAAGATGCAAGGCTGTTCCAACAAATCCGGGATATTTGGCACCTATGTATGTGGTGGCTGCATCTGCTACTTTTTTTTTGAATACCAAAAATGAGTAAACTGCCATTAACCCTCCTGAGGTCCAAGATGCGGGACTGTCCCAGCAAATCCGGGAAATTTGGCATCTATGGATGTATTGACTGCAGTCGCTACGTTTTTTTTTTTCCCCGTAAACTGCCATCAGCATGCCCGAGATACAAAATGTGGGACTATCCCAGCAAATCCGGGACATTTGGCATCTATGTATGTGGTGGCTGCATTAGCTACTTTATTTTATCTCCAAAAACTTGTAAACTGCCATCAGCACACCTGAGATATAAGATGTGGGGCTGTCCCAGAAAATCTATGTATGCGGTGGCTGCATGTGCTACTTTTTTTGAATCCCAAAAACGAGTCAACTGCCATCAGCCCTCCTGAGGTCAAAGATGTGGGACTGTCCCAGCAAATCCCGGACATTTCCCATCTATAGATTTGGTGGCTGCATTTGCTACTTTTTTTATCCCCAAATATCTCAGTACTATGAGATAAAAGAGGCAAGACCGCTCCAGCAAAATCCGGGACATTTGGCATCTATGGATGTGGTGGCTGCATTAGCTACTTTTTTTATACCCAAAAAACAAGTAACCTGCCATCAGCACTGCTGAGGTACAAGCTGCGGGACTGTCCCAACAAGTCGGGATATTTGGCATCTATCTATGCGGTGGCTGCGTCTGCTACTTTTTTTTTTTGAATCCCAAAAATTAGTAAACTGCCATCAGCCCTCCTGAGGTCCAAGGTGCGAACTGTACTGGAATGCAGTAAAACGCACCAAAAACGCACTGGACCCTAGTTTAGTAAAAATAAAAACAAAAACAAAAAAAACAGAAAAGAAAAAGGGAAAAATATAATAAAAAAAACCACAAGGAAAAAGTAAAAAAATAAAAAAAAACAAGGAAACAAAAAGCATCTGGAATGCATCCGGAAAAGGAATCAAAAATGCACTGGACCCTAGTATAGTTAAAGGGGAAAAAAAAAAAAAACGGAAAAAAGAAATAAAACAAGGAAAAAGTAAAGAAAAAAAACGAGGAAACAAAAAGCATCTGGAATGCATCCGGAAATGCATCAAAAATGCACTGTACCCTAGTATAGTAAAAAAAAAAAAACAAGAGGAAAAAGTAAAAAAACAAAACACAAGGAAACAAAAAGCATCTGGAATGCATCCGGAAAAGGAATCAAAAATGCATTGGACCCTAGTATAGTAAAAAAATAAATGTAAAAACAAAAAGCAAATAAAAAAAAAACGGAAAAAATAAGAAAAAACAAAGAAAAGGAAAAAAAAAAACGAGTAAAAAGGAAATAAAAAAAAAGGAAAAAAAAGCATCTGGAATGCATCCGGAAACGCTTTAAAAAAAAACGCACTTTAATGCGTCCATGACGCGCATGCAGAAATGTACCCAGAACGGTGCGTTTTTATGGTGTGAAGCAGCCCTCAGTGCCCTCAGGTGTGTGTTAAGCGAGTCTCACATTTCGTCTTCTGCGGTCAGCTGTCAGCGTAACGCGGTCAGGTGACAGAAATGACTTCCATAGCTCGGTCTTTTCCGCGGGGCGATATTTATACCCCAGCCTGACGTAAGGAAAGTACTCGCCTTGACACTGAATCCCTGTGGAATCCCAGGACACCGGAGAATCAGTTTCGCACTCGCGTTGAGAGATCGGGGTAACCCGACGCCGGCTGACGGCTCTGGGAAAGATTTATTTTTTTACAAAGTGGTTTCTACAAAGTAACAAAAATAGAACGAGACATTTATACAACCAATAAAAACAGTCGCTGAGATTTTTAACATTGGCGATGCGGACGCTGACGGACGCGGTGCGTCAATTTTTTTCTTTAGAATTACAGACACTTGTGCCAAATTGAAGTTCACAGCAGAGCTTACACTCTAATGTCTAATCACAGTCACTGACTATTACTGTGCATTTATATAACTCACACATACCATAGCGCTGTACAGAGAACACTGAGCCAGTCACATCAGTATCTGCACCAGAGGAGCTTACACTCCAATTTCCCCATCACAGTTACACACTAATATACATTTATATAGATAGCTATGACATATTCCGCAGTGTTGTATGGTGAGTACCGAGCCATTTACATGAGTCTCCGACCCCGAGGAGCTTACACTCTAATATCCCACCATAGTCACACATTATTATAGCTTTGAGATATACTATAGAGCTGCACAGAGAACACTGAGGCCACCACAACAGAGGAGCTTGCACTCTGATGTCCATCCACAGTCATGAAAATCGGCCGATACAAATACATAGATAATGTGATATAATCTATATATAATTATAATATAATTATAATAATGAATATAGAATATAATAAATCTATATTAATATAATATAATAACCAATATATAATAGAATATATTATTATAATAATCTACATTAATATAATATTCTATATTAACATAACAATCTATATTAATTCAAAAAATATGTGATATAATGTAATAATCTATAGTAATATAATATAATATTCTATAACCAATATAAAGTAGATTAGAATATAGTATTATAATACAATATTCTATATTAATACAATATAATAATCTATATTATTATTATATTCAATAACTTTTGTATTGAACTGTACTGTAATTGTGTTGTCCCCCCTATACATTATAAAGCGCTGCGTAAACTGTTGGCACTAAATAAATTGTGTATTATAATATTATTTATTAATTAAATAATCAATATAATAATCTATATTAATATAATATTCTATAATAATATAATAACCAATATTAAATAGAATATATTATTATATTATTATAATATTCTATATTAATATATAATATAATAATCTATATTAATATCATATTCTATATTATTTCAATAAATATATAATAATCTAAATGAATATAATATC
The DNA here is from genome assembly GCA_029574335.1 of Rana kukunoris. Lineage (NCBI taxonomy): Eukaryota > Metazoa > Chordata > Amphibia > Anura > Ranidae > Rana > Rana kukunoris. The sequence continues at coordinate 153,495,148 of CM056059.1, read as the reverse complement.
CAAAATAAAATAATATTCTATATTAATTCAATATAAAATACAATATAATAATCTATATTAATATAATATTCTATATTAATATAATAACCAATATAAAATAGAATAGAATATATTATTATAATATTCTATAATAATATATAATATAATATTCTATATTAATTCAATAAATATATAATGCAATATAATAATCTATATTAATATAACATAATAACCAATTTAAAATTGAATAGAATATATTATAATATTCTATTTTAATATAATATAATAATATATATTAATATAAAATAATATAATACTATATTATATTATATATTGAATATTGTATTAATATAGATTATATTAATATAGATTATATATTGATTATTGAATTAATATAGAATATTATATTATTATAATCTATATTAATATAATATTCTATATTAATACAATATAATAACCAATATAAAATTAAATAGAATGTTATTATAATAAAACATCCTATATTAATATAATCTATAAAATAGAATAATATATATATATAAAAAATAAAATATACATATATATATATATATATATATATATATATATATAATATACAATGATAACGATATTGGAATTGATCTTGCTGTATTTATTTGGGTGAAGTTCACTTTTGCTGTTAAACGGGAGGATAAATGTCGATGAACCAGTATACTGACACATCGAATGTACAACGCGCCCCGTCTCTGCGCCGATCCTTAAAAATGACAAAGCGTCGTTGTGTGTCGGCGGTCGGCATTAACTCTGTCCCATCGCCAGGTTTAACGCCGGCCTTAATCTCGCCGTACGTTAATATATACATAACTGTCTCCCATAATCTTTCACCGCATTAGAGAGCGCTGAAGAGTAAAAAAAAAAAAAAAAAGATTCCCCATTACAGACAGGCTTGGCGGAATGTCATAAAAAGGACATCCATTCTCGCCTGCGCGGCAATTTCACTGCCAAAACCAGCGGCTTACAGGGGATAAAGCCGCTTCCCTCATTGTCAGGCGCTAACGGTTATTGTTGTGTTATGACAGGAAGTGTTAATAAAATTCATAAATGTCACTCTGGGTCTGATATAAGGAGTGTGAGGAGCAGGGGGAGTTCAATCGGTTCAGCTTTTCTTCTTCCTTTAATACCCAAACTGCCATTTGGAGGTCGTCTCTGCATAAGACGGGCAGGAATTCTGCATTAATGTTCACAGGACGCAGCCAAGGGAGCAACACTTGTATCCATATCAGCCCAGAGAAAACTGACGGTGCTTTTGTTCTGTGCGAATGGGTCAACAGTGGAATGTTTTTCTATTTCCTCTATAGGTCGAATGTAACTCCTTCATTTAAAAAAAAAAAAAAAAAAAGCATGCTTTGGGGAAATACTCCATTATGGCCACTAGATGGAGCCAAGGATCAGACTTTTTCACTCCTTTTTTTACCCCCTGAAATTCTACACATTTTGCCAACCAAAAACATAAAATGTATTTTATGTGATAGACCAACACAAAGTGGCACATAATTGTGAAGTGGAAGGAAAATTATAAATGGTTTTCAAATTTTTTTTTTACAAATAAATATGTGAAAATATGTGGGGGGGGGGGAACATTTGTATGGCGCCCCCGGAGTCAATACTTTGTAGAACCCCCTTTCTCTACAAGTCTTTTTGGGGGTGTCTCTACCAGCTTTGCACATCTAGAGAGGGACATTTCTGCCCATTCTTCTTTGTAAAATATCTCAAGCTCTGTCAGATTGTATGGAGAGCATCTGTGATCAGCAATTTTCAAGTCTTGCCACAGATTTTCAATGTGATTTAGGTCTGGACTGTGACTGGGCCATTCTAACACATGAATATGCTTTGATGTAAACCGTTCCATTGTAGCTCTGGCTGTATGTTTGGGGTCGTTGTCCTGCTGGAAGGTGAACCTCCGCCCCCAGTCTCAAGTCTTTTGCAGACTAACAGGTTTTCTTCTAAGATTGCCCTGTATTTGTCTCCATCCATCTTCTCATCAACTCTGACCAGCTTCCCTGTCCCTGCTGAAGAAAAGCATCCCCACACCATGATGCTGCCACCACCATGTTTCACGGTGGGGATGGTGTGTTCAGGGTGATGTGCAGTGTTAGCCCCCCCCCACACATAGAATTTTGCTTTTAGGCCACAAAGTTACATTTTGGTCTCATGTGACCAGAGCACTTTCTTCCACATGTTTGCTGTGTTCCCTCCCCCACATGGCTTCTCACAAACTGCAAACAGGACTTCTTATGTCTTTCTTCTTTTCACTCTTCCATAAAGGGCAGATTTGTGGAGAGCACCACTAATAGTTGTCCTGTGGACAAATTCTCCCCCCTGAGCTGTGGATCTCTCTTTTCTAGTAATGGCGGCGATCAGCAAAAAAAATTTGTGACTGCGACATTATGGCGGACACATCGGACACTTTTGACACCATTTTGGGACCATTGTCATTTATACAGCAATCCGTGCTATAAAAATGCACCAATTACTCTTAAAAAATGACACTGGCAGTGAAGGGGTTAGCCTGTAGGGGACGCTGAAGGGGTTAAGTGTGTCCTAGGGAGTGATTCTAACCTTTGGGTGGTGTGCAAATCAAAGGATATGTACGCCAATTTGCCTGCAGGTGCCATTCTGTCGACGTATAAGTTTGTGCGGCGGTCCTTAGGCCTCTTAGGCGCCGTACACACGGCAGAGAAACTCGACGGGCAGAACACATCGTTCCGCCCGTCGAGGTTCTCTCCCGGCCGTCGAATTCGGCGACCCGCCCGTCGGGAATGGCAACCAGCCATTCTTCCAGGCGGGCCGTCGAGGAAATAGAGAGCGTGCTCTCTATTTCGGCTCGACGGGCTTCCCGACGGGAAGCTCGCTGAGACCGTACACACGGCCGAGGTCCTCGCTGGAATGTGCATTCCAGCGAGGTTCTCGCTGATTTTCAGCGAGAACCTCGGCCGTGTGTACGGCGCCTCACACACAGATCAGTTTTTCTTCAGGTTTTTCTTTTCAGTTTACCAAATCCATCTAATATGAGGTCAAACCTCAAGAGTCTCAATTTGTATGCAATCAGGCAGGCCCTTGTACTACATAGTTTTGGTAAACTGAAAAGAAAAACCTGAAGAAAAACTGATCTGTGTGTAAGGTGCCGTACACACGGCAGAGAACCTCGACGGGCAGAACACATCGTTCCGCCCATCGAGGTTCTCTCCCGGCCGTCGGATTCGGCGACCCGCCCGTCGGGAATGGCAACCAGCCATTCTTCCAGGCGGGCCGTCGAGGAAATAGAGAGCGTGCTCTCTATTTCGGCTCGACGGGCTTCCCGACGGGAAGCTCGCTGAGACCGTACACACGGCCGAGGTCCTCGCTGGAATGTGCATTCCAGCGAGGTTCTCGCTGATTTTCAGCGAGAACCTCGGCCGTGTGTACGGGGCCTAAGAGGCCTTAAGCGGTTTAAAAAGTTGTCACTTTAAACTGTAAACATCCCTTGTAATAGAAAAAAGCATGACAGGTCCTCTTAGATATGAGATCTGGGGGGTCAAGTCGACCTCACATCTCAGATTTACACTAAAATGCAAAAAAAAAAAAAAAAAAATTGTCATTGGGGAAAATAAAAAAAAATAAAAAAAATTCCCCCAAATGACTTTTTTTCCCCCAACTGACAATTTTAATTTTTTTCCCCAAATGACTTTTTTTTCTCCCCCAAACAACAATTTTTTATTTATTTTTTCCAAATAACAATTTTTTCCCCCAACTGACAATTTTTTCCCCCCAAATGACAATTTTTTATTTATTTTTTTCCAAATGACAATTCCCCCCCAATGACAATTTTTTCCCCCTCAAATGGCTTTTTTTTCTCCCCCAAATGTCAATTTTTTTTTATTTTTTTTTTACAAATGACAATTTTTTCCCCCAACTGACAATTTTATTTTTCCCCAAATGACAATTTTTTTTTCCAAATGACAATTCCCCCCCAATGACATTTTTTTCTCCCCCAAATGTCAATTTATTTTTTTACCCAAATGCCCCCCCCCCCCCAAATGACAATTTATTTATTTATTCCCAAATAACATTCCCCCCCCCCCCCCCCCCCAAAAAAAAAATGACAAAGAAATGGGCCTTTAAGAGCTATGCGCAGAAGTGATGTTTTGACGTTGTTTCCGCCCTCCTATGGTATGGTATGGCATCTTCTCCTCACTCGTCTCTATACCCAAGAAGGAGAAGGGTGAGAGAGAGAGGGGTGAGAAATATAGAGGAGGGGTGGTGTGAAAGAGAGGTGAGAGAGAAAGAGAGAGGGTGTGAGAGTGAGGGGGTGAGAAATATAGAGGAAGGGTGGTGTGAAAGAGGGAGGTGAGAGTAGGGGGATGAGAGAGAGAGAGAGAGAGAGAGAGAGAGAGAGAGAGAGAGAAAGAGGGGGGGTGAGAAATATAAAGGAGGGGTGGTGTGAATGAGAGGGAGGTGAGAGAGACAGGGGAGTGAGAGAGAGAGAGAGAGAGAGAGAAAGAGAGAGAGGGGGTGAGAGAGTGAAAGATGGGGAGAGAGAGAGAGGGCAAGAGAGAAGGGGCGAGAGAGAGAGAGGGCAAGAGAGAAGGTGCGAGAGAGAAGGGGCAAGAGAGAAGGGGCAAGAGAGAAGGGGCGAGAGAGAGAAGGGGCAAGAGAGAAGGGGCAAGAGAGAAGGGGCAAGAGAGAAGGGGCAAGAGAGAAGGGGCGAGAGAGAGAAGGGGCAAGAGAGAAGGGGCGAGAGAGAGAAGGGGCAAGAGAGAAGGGGCGAGAGAGAGAGATAAGGGGTGAGAGGGGCATGAGAGCGATAGAAAGGGATGAGAGAGAGAGAGAGAGAGAGAGGGGGGGAGAAATATAGAGGAGGGGTGGTGTGAAAGAGAGGGAGGTGAGAGAGACAGGGGAGTGAGAGAGAGAGAGAGAGGGGGGGGTGAGAGAAATATAGAGGAGGGAGGGGGTGAGAGAGAGTGAAAGATGGAGAGAGAGAGAGAGAGAAGGGGCGAGAGAAAGAGAGAGAGAGAGAAGGGGTGAGGGGCATGAGAGCGATAGAAAGGCATGAGAGAGAGAGGTGGTGAAAGAGGTGAGAGAGGGGGGTGAGGGGGCATCAGAGCGATAGAACGGGATGAGAGAGAGGGCGGTGAGAGGGTGTGTGAGAGAGGTAGTGAAAGAAAGGTGAGAGGAGGGGTGAGAGAGGGGGTGAGAGGGTGTGTGTGTGAGGGGGGTGAAAGAGAGGTGAGAGAGGAGGGGTGAGAGAGAGAGGGGGTAAGAGAGAAAGGGGGTAAGAGAGAGAGGGGGTGTTCAGTATGCCTGCTACTCACAATCATGGCCTCTGAGGCTTACACTTCTGTACACTGGCACCCAGGGGGATTAGGGTGTGCCCAGGCACACCTGGCACACCCCCTGTGCACGCCTATGATAGAGAAGCAGACAGACGAGGTGATGACATCACTGGGTCCAAAATAAGGCATGCCATGAAAAAACTGAAAACTTTTTATGTAAAAAAATGTGGTTGGCGTGTTAGGATGAGGGAGGAACCGGCGGACTCCAAAAAAAAAAAGAATACGGTATATTAATATGGTGGATTAATCTTCGGCTTTAAACCGCCGGCGATATCGGAGCGCCGTCAGGCAACTGCCGGGAAGCCGTCTTGTAATGGAAGTGTCTGGGGCTGAACACGAGCACACACCTTGATTAATTAGCAGACAGACCTGCCGGCTACGACCTGCCGCAGACCATCTGACAATGGGGCCCTGACAGGCGTTTGTCTGACGGAGATTTAGCAGGATTAGAGACAATGGGGAGCCCCGGCTCGGCTCTCGGAATTCACAGAGCTGTCACCGCCGCTATCACCAGATCAGATAGGAGTGCGATCGACTCCGGCAAGTAATTACATCATGCCTGCGTGAGCCGCACGATCCTCGCCGGGGTTCTAGGCGTTTCAATGAGCTGCCATGCTGCCTGTGAAAAAAAGCACAAGCCGATCTCGAGCCAAAGAATATTAAATCGCAGGCCCCCCCCCCCCCCCCTCAGTGCAGCTTTCTATTCACTGATCATTGGGGAAAAAAAAAGATAGTAAGCCAATAATTAGATAAAATGTTCACTATAGTACCAAAAGTATTGGGACGCCTGCCTTTACACATGAACTTTGATGGTATCCCGGTCACACACTATACGAAATTCGGCGGCAGCGCTTCGCATCGGCGGTTAATGATGGGATGTGGGGTTCTAGCACCTTGTACCTCTGGACCGCTTTACATTACACAGCACCCTGCACTTCTGGACCCCTTTACATTACACAGCACCCTGAACCTCTGTACCCCTTTACATTACACAGCACCTCTGGACCCCTTTACATTACATGGCACCCTGCACCTCTGGACCCCTTTACATCACACGGTACCCTGCACCTCTGGGCCCCTTTACATTACATAGCACCCTGCACCTCTGGGCCCCTTTACATTACATAGCACGGCACCTCTGGACCCCTTTACAGTACACGGCACCCTGCACTTCTGGACCCCTTTACATTACACAGCACCCTGAACCTCTGTACCCCTTTACATTACACAGCACCTCTGGACCCCTTTACATTACATGGCACCCTGCACCTCTGGACCCCTTTACATCACACGGTACCCTGCACCTCTGGGCCCCTTTACATTACATAGCACCCTGCACCTCTGGGCCCCTTTACATTACATAGCACGGCACCTCTGGACCCCTTTACAGTACACGGCACCCTGCACCTCTGGGCCCCTTTACATTACACAGCACCCACAGTTTGTTACACAGACACCCCCTTAACAGTTCTGGACCCCCTGCATGTTACACTGGGGGGAGACGTGACATGTGGCCCACCGGGCATATGACCGATATGCCCTAAGGCCAGTCCAGGCCTGGCCAGTCTTATGCATTGTACACACGATCAGCATTTCCGTCAGGATAAACTCGGACGGATTTTTCCGACGGAACTCCGTTCAAGCTGTCTTGCATGAACACCGTCACAGCAAATTTCAACCGTTAAGAACGCGGTGATGTACAACACTACAAAGAGTTGAGAAAAGTGAAGTTCAATGCTTCTGAGCATGCGTCGACTTGATTCTGAGCACCGTGGATTTTTTTTCTCCGTCGGAGTTCCATACAACGAAATTTCCGAAAAAAACATGTTCTCTTTCTAAGTCTGTCGGAATTTCCGAAGGAAAAACTGATGGGGCATGCACATGATCAGAAAATTAAATATTTTATTATTAAAAAAGTAAAACAATGATCAATGATTTATTTATTTTAAATGAAAAAAATATTTACAAATATTATACAATATCACTGTATGTGTAATAAACATATAGAGTGCCTTGTGAAAGTATTCGGCCCCCTTAAACTTTGCAAACTTTTGCCACATTTCAGGCTTCAAACATAAAGATATAAAACTGTATTTTTTTGTGAAGAATCAACAACAAGTGGGACACAATCATGAAGTGGAACGGAATTTATTTAACAAATAAAAAACTGAAAAATTGGGCGTGCAAAATTATTCAGCCCCGTTAAGTTAATACCTTGTAGCGCCACCTTTTGCTGCGATTACAGGTGCAAGTCACTTGGGGTATGTCTCTATCAGTTTTGCACATCGAGAGACTGAAATTTTTGCCCATTGCTCCTTGCAAAACAGCTCGAGCTCAGTAAGGTTGGATGGAGAGCGTTTGTGAACAGCAGTTTTCAGTTCTTTCCACAGATTCTCGATTGGATTCAGGTCTGGACTTTGACTTGGCCATTCTAACACCTGGATATGTTTATTTGTGAACCATTCCATTGTAGATTGTGCTTTATGTTTTGGATCATTGTCTTGTTGGAAGACAAATCTCCGCCCCAGTCTCAGGTCTTTTGCAGACTCCATCAGGTTTTCTTCTAGAATGGTCCTGTATTTGGCTCCATCCATCTTCCCATCAATTTTAACATTCTTCCCTGTCCCTGCTGAAGAAAATCAGGCCCAAACCATGATGCTGCCACCACCATGTTTCACAGTGGGGATGGTGTGTTCAGGGTGATGAGCTGTGTTGCTTTTACGACAAACATAACATTTTGCATTGTTACCAAAAAGTTGGATTTTGGTTCCATCTGACCAGAGCACTTTCTTCCACATGTTTGGTGTGTCTCCCAGGTGGCTTGTGGCAAACTTTAAACAACACTTTTTATGGATATCTTTAAGAAATGGCTTTCTTCTTGCCACTCTTCCATAAAGGCCAGATTTGTGCAGTATACGACTGATTGTTGTCCTATGGACAGAGTCTCCCACCTCAGCTGTAGATCTCTGCAGTTCATCCAGAGTGATCATGGGCCTCTTGGCTGCATCTCTGATCAGTCTTCTCCTTGTATGAGCTGAAAGTTTAGAGGGACGGTCAGGTCTTCGTAGATTTGCAGTGGTGTGATACTCCTTCCATTTCAATATTATCGCTTGTGATGTTTAAAGCTTGGGAAATCTTTTTGTATCCAAATCCGGCTTTAAACTTCTCCACAACAGTATCTCGGACCTGCCTGGTGTGTTCCTTGTTCTTCATGATGCTCTCTGCGCTTTAAACAGACCTCTGAGACTATCACAGTGCAGGTGCATTTATACGGAGACTTGATTACACACAGGTGGATTCTATTTATCATCATTAGTCATTTAGGTCAACATTGGATCATTCAGAGATCCTCACTGAGCTTCTGGAGAGAGTTTGCTGCACTGAAAGTAAAGGGGCTGAATAATTTTGCACGCCCAATTTTTCAGTTTTTTATTTGTCAACAAAGTTTGAAATATCCAATAAAATTCGTTCCACTTCATGATTGTGTCCCACTTGTTGTTGATTCTTCACAAAAAATTACAGTTTTATATCTTTATGTTTGAAGCCTGAAATGTGGCAAAAGGTCGCAAAGTTCAAGGGGGCCGAATACTTTCGCAAGGCACTGTAGGTAGGAGGCAGAATGCCTCCCCTGTGTATCTGCCCGCCACTTGCTTAGAATCTGTGTATAGTGCACAAGAGCTTGCACTCGCTCTGATTATAATGACATGCGTTCTCCAGAACCCAAGGAAAGTTGACGTCTCTCCATATTAGAGAGTTTGAGGATCTGGAGATTATCGGCGTCTGAAATCATTCCCAGCTCCGCCGTGTTTTCGGAGATGCCCATCTTGTCTATAACTGGCAGAACCCGCCGGCGGGGGTAAAATAGCGCACGCAGCTGCCGGGACAGCAACAGCTGAATCTGTCTTTAGTCTTCGGCGTGTGAGATTATCACGTCCCGCGGGCGGACTCGGATTACCGTACCGTGACCCCCGGGAGGGGGGGGGCCCAGACGTCACTCAGCGGCTGGAAGCGACACGCCAGCTCACATGAGGCACTTTATTAGGATAAGTTGTGACTTGGAGATCCAACACCAATTATCACCATTTCCCATCAGGATGGTACAAGGGCCGCTCTGGCCACAGCGGGATTTGTTCAATCAGAAACATTACATAGAAAAGCCTCTGCTGGACGAGTCGTGGAAACGTTGTGATGAAGTAGACTGGGCAAAAAAAAAAAACACTTGTTCTCATTCTTTAGTATTTATGGCTACTAACCTCCTGCAGCCTCTTTGCAGACACTTCCTGTGTACATTTTACTCCAGCAACGGCTATGTTACATTTCTCAGGGTGGGGTTCTGGATGGTGACAGTGGACGTCGCCCATGGAATGTGTGTTGAAATGGCCAATTGTAAGTAGGGTTGTCCAGATACCGATACTAGTATCGGTATGGGGACCGATACCGAGTATTTGTGGGAGTACTTGTACTCGCGCAAATGCTCCCGATACCTAAATAGAATACTTTTTTTGTATTTATCAACATGTTCTGTGAAAATTCTTTGAGTTTTTTACTACTGCGTGACAAGAAAATAAAACATTTTTACTCATTTTTATTCTTTTATAATATCTTGAGTTAGAGTTCTTCATAATTCTAAAGAAAATATCCTTAGTCTGTATTGTGGTTTGAAAACTGTCACATGACATTTAAAAAAAGGGATTTTTAAATACAGCTTACCTGTAAAATCCTTTTCTTGGAGTACATCACGGGACACAGAGCGGCATATTCATTACTATGTGGGTTATATGGAGTACCTTCAGGTGTGGACACTGGCAATCTTCAAACAGGAAGTCCCCTCCCTATATAACCCCCTCCCCTAGAGGGAGTCCCTCAGTTTTGTAGCAAGCAGTATGCCTCCCAAAATGGTCACCCAAAAGAGGGGTGGGAGCTCTGTGTCCCGTGATGTACTCCAAGAAAAGGATTTTACAGGTAAGCTGTATTTAAAAATCCCTTTTTCTTTCTCGTACATCACGGGACACAGAGCGGCATATTCATTACTATGTGGGATGTCCGAAAGCAATGCTTTAATGAGGGGAGGGAGACATCTTCCAAAGAAGGATTCAATTTAGAGATAAACTCAAATCATAATAATAATTCCAACTTAGTCAAGAAAAAACTTTCTCTTTTTTTTTTTTTTTTTTTTATAACCAAGGGTGTTTCTGATCCCGAGGATTTCAAACTGCAGCCTGTAGTACTGCCTGTCCAAAGGCAGAATCCGCATTCCTTCTCACGTCTAGTTGCTAAAACCTTGTTAACGTGTGGACTGATGACCACGTTGCCGCCTTGCATATCTGAGTCATAGAGATCTGATGGTGTGCTGCCCAGGAGGCGCCCATGGCCCTGGTAGAATGGGCCTTTACCGACAACGGAGGAGGCAACCTCTTCCACCCGTAGGCTTGAATGATTAATTGTCTAATCCATCTCGAGATGGTGGATTTTGCAGCTGCCTGCCCCTTCTTGGGGCCATCTGGTAGAACGAATAACACATCTGTTTTCCGGATCTTTTCTGTAGCTTTAAGATAGGCCTTCATGGCCCGGACAATATCCAAGGTATGCAGCAACCCTTCCTTTCTAGATGTAGGTTTTGGAAAGAAGGATGGAAGTACCAAATCCTGGTTTAAGTGAAATTTAGATATAACCTTTGGTAGAAAGGAAGGATGGGGCCGGAGAACTGCCCTGTCCTTATGCAGAACGAGATATGGTTCCTTACACGATAAGGCTGCTAATTCTGACACTCTCCTGGCCGAAACTATGGCGACCAAGAAAACCAATTTTCTTGTCAGTAAGAGTAAAGGAATCTCAGCCAAAGGCTCAAAAGGCTGTTTCTGTAGAGTGGACAGGACAAGATTTAAGTCCCAAGGACAAACTGGTGACTTGACAGGAGGATTAATACGCAAGACCCCCTGTAAGAAGGTCTTTACCAGCGAGTGGGCGGCCAGCGGCCTCTGAAACCACACTGACAGAGCTGAGATCTGTCCCTTGATTGTGCTTAGTGCCAGGCCCTTATCCCCTCCTAGCTGGAGAAAACTTAACACCCTATCAATAGTATATTTGCGGCAATACCATCCTTTGGATTCACACCAGCCTATATAGTTCCTCCACACCCTGTAATAAATTACCCTGGAGACCGGCTTTCTAGCCTTAATCAGGGTAGGGATTACCTGCCTAGACAGACCCCTACCCCTGAGAATCAGGGATTCAGCCTCCAGGCCGTCAAATTTAGACGCTGTAATGTAGGGTGGAGGATCGGACCTTGTGAGAGTAGGTCTGGTTGTAGAGGAGGAGTCCAAGGGTCTCCCACTGCCATATTTAGGACTAGTGAGTACCAAGCCCTCCGGGGCCAGGCTGGAGCTATTTAGGATGACTGGCTTGTGCTCCACTCTGATCTTGCGCAACAGGCGGGGGAGTAACTGTAGTGGAGGGAATGCATATAGAAGTTTGAATTGATGCCAAGGGCAAACCAACGCATCGGTTCCGCAGGCCATAGGATCCCTTGCTCGCGACACGAACCTGTCTAGTTTCTTGTTGAACCTGGATGTCATTATATCTACGTCTGGCGTTCCCCACCTCTGGTCAGATTGTCTGAAAGACCTGGGGATGCAGAGACCACTCCCCTGGCAACAGACTCTGGCGACTTAAGAAGTCTGCCTGCAGGTTGTCCACTCCGGGAATGAATATCGCTGAAATGCAGGGTACATGAACCTCTGCCCATTGAAAAATCAAGTTCACTTCCCTTTGAGCGGCCTGGCTCCTGGTTCCCCCTTGGTGGTTTATGTATGCCACCGCCGTGGCATTGTCTGACTGGATTCTCACCGGGAACCCCTTTAATCTGGAGGTCCATGCCAGAAGGGCTAGGCGAGCAGCTCTGATTTCCAAGATATTGATGGGGAGCTGCCTCTCTGCTTTCACCCAAGTTCCCTGGCGGGAGAACCCCTCGAAGACCGCCCCCCCAGCCTGCCAGGCTGGCGTCTGTGGTAACTACCTTCCAGACAACAGGGCTGAAGGATCTTCCCTTTAGAAGGTTCTGAGGGTTCAACCACCAGGCCAGGCTTTGTCGGACCCTTGATGATAGCGTTAAAGGGGACTCTAAGGCATGTGCCCTCTTGCCCCAGGCTGCTAGAATGGCTGCTTGTAGGACGCGAGTGTGGATCTGAGCGGATGGTACTGCCTCGAATGTGGCCCCTAGCTTGCCTAGTAATCGCATACACAGGCGAATAGTTGGTCTTTTCTTGTTTATAACCAACTGAACCAACCCCTTGATCGCCCTGATCTTTACAAGGGGCAGGAACACCTTTTGATGTTCTGTGTCTAACCTCATGCCGAGGTATTCCAACTGCTTTGTAGGCTGGAATGCTGACTTTCCCTGGTTTAGAACCCAGCCGAATTCTTCGAGGTACCGAACCGTGAGGTTTACTGCCTTTTGCAGACCCGTCCGTGAGTGATCTATGATTAAAAGGTCGTCCAAGTATGCTAGGACTGTGACTCCTTGGATTCTTAAATTGGCCAGAACTGGGGCTAGGATCTTCGTGAATACCCGGGGGGCCGTGGCCAGCCCGAAAGGGAGCGCCCTGAATTGGAAGTGTCGCTGCCCGACCGCGAAGCGTAAAAACCTTTGATGCGACTGAAGGATTGGTACATGAAGGTAAGCATCTTTTATGTCTATGGAGGCCAGAAAATCGTCTTTCTGAAGCGCGGCGGCTGCTGACCGGATGGATTCCATCCGGAAGGAACGCACCCTTAGATAACCGTTCAACCTCTTTAGGTCTAAGATTGGCCTGACATCGCCGTTGGGCTTTGGTATGACAAAGAGATTTGAAAATGAGGCGGAGGATACCTTAGAAACTCCAGTCTGTAACCTGTGGTTACAGATACCCGGACCCAATTGTCGGGGATCTTGGCTTCCCAAACTTCTGAGAAGAGACGAAGCCTTCCCCCCACCCGTGAGAGTGGGGGCGCCCCTTCATAAGGCAGACTTAGGGGCTGTCTTTGACGGCTTGCGATACCACGGCTTCTTACCCCCAGGGGTTTGTCCCTGCGATCTACTGTTACCGTTGGATCGTGCAGGCGCCGTCGATACTGCCTGGAATTAGAGGGCCCCGAGACAGGAAAAAGCTGCCTTCTAAATGTAGGAGCCCGGAATGTCTTTTTGACCGGTAAAAGGGTACTCTTGCCCTTTGAAATAGTCTGAATATATTTATCCAGATCCTCTCCGAAGAGTCGTCCTCCATGGAAGGGAAATCCTGCCAGAAGCTTTTTGCATGGGGGTTCTGCCGCCCAGTTCTTTAACCATAAGAGCCTTCTCATATGTACCAAACATAGTGATAAACGAGAAGCCTGCTGGATGGAATATTTTATAGCATCTACCGCAAAACACAGAGCTCTGGGAATGTCAGCAAACTCTTCTGCTTGTTGGGTAGGCATGTCTTTTAACATCTCTTTTGTCTGGTCTTTTAATGCCTGACAAACTCCAATTGCAGCTACCGCTGGCTGTACCACTGCTCCTGCCGTAGCAAAGGATGCTTTTAAAAGTGTTTCTAATCTTTTATCAACCGGATCTTTAAACATATGTATGTTTTCCACCGGGCAAGTTAGTGATTTATTCACACATGAGATGGCTGCATCCACTACTGGGAGCCTCCACGGAGGATACCTTCTCCATGGGATAAATGACCGCAAATCTTTTCGGTGGCAGAAAAACCCTGTCCGGCCGCCCAATCCCGAAAGATCAATTCCTCCAAGAGAGGATGGACCGGAAAAACTGCGTTGCTTAACGGGGCTCTCAAAGAGCCCAGAGAGGATACCGGAGGAACCTGAGGTTCTGGCAATGGCAAACTAAATGCCGAGCGGACCATGTCCGTCAAAGACTGTACCCACAGTCTCTCTGTCTGGGAGTCTGAAAATGGTTCCTCAGAGGTAGACCCCTCCATCCCTGAACCCTCTTGGTTCAGGTCCAGTTGATCCTCCTGTGATTCTAATTCCTCCGGAGAGAGAATCTCAGCATCTGAGGATACACCCCCTGGTGATGGGGATCTAACCCGTTTCTTACCAGGAATAGCTCTAGCGATCAATGCTGCTATTCTCTCTTCTAGCCCCCCTAGGGATACGGCTAGCATCTCCTCTGTGATAAACACAGGGCTGGGCTGATCTGGGCCAGCCTCCGCACCAGATCCCCCTAATGGCTCATCCAAGGCGCTTCTTAAATTAATAAGCTGCGGGGAAAGAATCGGCATATCAGAATCAGAAAGGGAACCCTTTTGTTTTTTGGTCTTTTTTGTACCCTTTGACCCCGAACCCTTGGAAGCCATAATACAAAATCGAGGGACTCCGCCCACACAACAGACTGTAGTGGCCAGGAGTACAATTCCAGAGTTTAGGGGAGAGTAGATCACTAGTGTCCCCAAAAACTGATGGGCCCGTATGTTGGTCTTTTTCTCTTTTTTTTTTTTTTTTTTTTTTTTTAAATAATTATATATTATACCTTATATATTTTCTATGACCATACACAATGCCCCTAACTTAAGTTTGCCAGCCTCCAACCTGCTGTCAAATAAGGGGGATTCTTTGGCTTAACAATAGACATTGGGACAAAGTCCACATGTACTACCCCTTTTCCGCCACCGGGAGTCACTGTTCTGCCGCCCTGCGTCCTCTCTTGAAACAATCAGCCACAGACTGAGCCCTGACAAGGCCTGCTGTCTATAACAGCAGAAGGGCGCGCCCCTGTATGACGCCGCAGGCCCGCCCCCCCCCGCCCTCCTGTCTGGATGGCGCGAAAATTCGTCAATAAGACGCGCGCGCGCGTACCCGGAAACAGGAAGAACATGGAGGAGCCGCGCTGCTGGAGATCCATGGCGCAGAAACGGCGGCAGATTCAAAACTCCCGGCCAGGTAGGACTCTTTTAAGGCCCCTAAGGATCCTTTACTAGCCTCTAGGAAGCAACAGCAGGTTAGCTAGCAACACACTTTAGACAGGGGGGCCTAGTGATGGGGGGAGAAAGGGTGTCATCCTGTCTCTAAGACATAGTGATCACAGTTGCCCATGCAGAGCATACTCAGGCTATCCCCCCTTTTAGGTTACCCCGGGGAGCCTGCTGTCGAACCAAGTCCCGCAGGCTCCCCCTTACCTGCTCCATGCTGCAGGATGTTTGACCAGCAAACTGATCCAGTCTTCTCCCATCTCCGTGGGTAGCGTAGTAGACCTTCAGGCCCTGGGGTCCTATGAAGGTACCCACTGTCCTGGACCTATATAGCACCCTGGCAAAACAGGAACCTTATGGTTTTTGCAAACTCCAAGTCCTGGGCCCAGGGTCCAGCCCTCCAAAGAGGAGCATTATAGGCAAAACCCCACGGTTTGGGGCCCGGGTACTGTCCACTTTGGCACTGAGGCTCCTTGGACAGATCCGGTTAGCCCGCCCTTAATCCCAAAGGATGTGGAGCAAAGCTATTCCGTGACCAACACCTAAGACACTGGCGAAAAAACTGAGGGACTCCCTCTAGGGGAGGGGGTTATATAGGGAGGGGACTTCCTGTTTGAAGATTGCCAGTGTCCACACCTGAAGGTACTCCATATAACCCACATAGTAATGAATATGCCGCTCTGTGTCCCGTGATGTACGAGAAAGAAAAAGTATCGGTATTCGGTATCGGCAAGTACATGAAAAAAAGTTTCGGTACTTGTACTCGGTCCTAAAAAAGTGGTATCGGGACAACCCTAATTGTAAGGGAGCTGCGGTGGCTCAACGTGATTGGCACTGCACTGACAAGCTGTTCACCTCTGCAGCCAAGGGTTCAGATCCCGGTCTCGGTTGCATGTGAATTGAGTTTGGTGGTCTCAGCCCGGCTCCCGGTGGGTGTGCTATGCGAGGTAAGCCTGCGCCCACCCCCCCTCCCACAAAGACCACCACACTTACACGCACTCGAAATTGGGTTAACATGCACGCACTTTGGCCACGCGGTCTCTAAAAAAGAGAAGCGAAGGACTAACAGGGCTGGCTGAGTGGGCTAGGTCCTCTCACTCCCTCATAGGGGAGTCCCTCTGCCCCGTTGGGCTTCAAAGCGGAGCAGGTAGGGCGGTCTGTGTGGGAGGACCCCCTCACACCCACCATTGCCACCCGGGGGCATGGAGAAAGATGGCAGATTGCCTCTGGGGGAGGTCTGCCTACTCCCAACTCCTGCAGTCTGGCTCCTCTCTCGAGTACACGCACAAAATACACTTATCAAAAAAAAAGAAAAAAAAAGAAATGGCCAATTGTAGTCAGGGGTGGGCAGAAGGGACATGTGCCCTGGGCTCAGAATTAACCACTTAAGCCCGGACCATTATGCAGGTAAAAGAACCTGGCCAGTTTTTGCAATTCGGCACTGCGTCGCTTAAACTGTTGATTGCGCGGTCGTGCAACGTGGCTCCCAAACAAAATTGGCGTCCTTTTTTCCCCACAAATAGAGATTTCTTTTGGTGGCATTTGATCACCTCTGCGTTTTTTGTTTTTTTTTGCGCTATAAACAAGAATAGAGCGACAATTTTGAAAAAAATTCAATATTTTTTACTTTTTGCTATAATAAATATCCCCGAAAAAGATAAAAAAAAAACATTTTTTTTCTCAATTTAGGCCGATGCATATTCTTCTACATATTTTTGGTAAAAAATAGGGGATAGTTTTATTGCATTTTTATTAATATTTTTTTTTTACTACTAATGGCAGCGATCAGCATTTTTTTTTTCGTTACTGCGACATTATGGCAGACACATCGGACACTTTTGACACATTTTTGGGACCATTGTCATTTTCACAGCAAAAAGTGCTATAAAAATGACAATTGCAGTTAAGGAGTTAACCACTAGGGGGCGCTGAAGGGGTTAAGTGTGACCTCATGTGTGTTTCTAACCGTAGGGGGGTGGGGCTGAAAGTGTGATGTCATTGATCGTCTTTCCCTATATCAGGGAACAGACGATCAGTGACACTGCCACAATGAAGAACGGGGAAGGTTTGTTTACACTCACCTCTCCCCGTTCTTCAGCTCCTGTGACCGATCGCGGGACACCGGCGGCGATCGGGTCTGCAGGTCCCGC
Source organism: Rana kukunoris (assembly GCA_029574335.1). Classification (NCBI taxonomy): domain Eukaryota; kingdom Metazoa; phylum Chordata; class Amphibia; order Anura; family Ranidae; genus Rana; species Rana kukunoris. Next base: position 153,477,718 of record CM056059.1, on the reverse strand, counting down.
ATGCGGGGTCAGGGAGCTTCGGACCGCGCATCCATCAGGGCGCACCGCCGCCACCCCCTCTCTCCAGCCACCCCTCTATCACCAATAGATAGATGCATGGAGGTCTCCGAGCTCTTTTCCTGCTAAGGACATACTTTCAGACAACGACATTTCCAGCATTAAGGCCATTTACATTTCATCCAGTAAGCTGAATATTTAGGTCGGTGATCAATTAATCCGCCCCGTCCTTCCCTATCCCACGCACACGCCAGCTCCCGATCTCGATCCACCCTCAAAATTAAGCCCCCACCGTGAAAAGGCGTCAACATGAGAACAGCACAGGATTATACATTATACATTTCATTTAATCCGCACATTTCTGCAAAAATTAAAAAGCGCACGGTTTTTCGCTTCGGATTCAAATGTAATTCAATGACGTGTGTTATTTGTGTAGCTCTGCACTTTCCCAAAGTCCCGGAAATGTCTTCTGAATACAAGAGTTGCTGAACTGTCGGATGGATGCGGGATTGGCGGCAGTGATCCAAACAAAGGCAGATGAACGGATTAGCGTAAAACGTGGCATGACTGTTGGAAAGCGGCATATGTAGCTGCCCCCGGTCTGTTTAAGGAGTCCCAGTTTTGACCGTCCACTGCCCTAGCGGCACCGTGCACTGCCCTACACTGCTTTACTGACAGTCCACTGCCCTGCCGCCACCGTCCACTGCCCTGCCACCACCGTCCGCTGCTATTCACTGCTCTACTGCCACCATTCACTGTCCTACCGCCACCGTCTGCTGCCGTCCACTGCTCTACCGACACCATCCACTGCTCTACCACCACGTCCAACCGGCATTATGTCCACTGCTCTACAGACACCGTCCACTGCCATCCATTGCTCTACTGACACCGTCCACTGCCCTACTGGCACCGTCTGCTGCCGTATACTGCTCTACCGATACCATCCACTGCTCAACCACCACCGTCCACTGTCCTACCAGCATCGTCCACTGCCCTACTGGCACCGTCTGCTGCCGTATACTGCTCTACCGTCACCATCCACTGCTCAACCACCACCGTCTACTGTCCTACCAGCATCGTCCACTGCCCTACTGGCACCGTCTGCTGCTCTACCGTCACCATCCACTGCTCAACCACCACCGTCAACTGTCCTACCAGCATCGTCCACTGCTCTACCGGCACCGTCGACTGCCATCCACTGCTCTACTGACACAGTCCACTGCTCTACTGACACCGCCAACTGCCCTACCGCCACCATCCACTACCCTACCGGCACCAACTGCTGCCATCCACTGCTCTGACACCATTCACTGCCATCCACTGCTCTACCACCACTGTCCACTGTCCTACCGGGATCGTCCACTGCTTTACTGACACAGTCCACTGCTGTCCACTGCTCTTCTAACACTGTCCGCTGCCCTACCGCTGGCATCATCATACTTCCCACTTCACCAAATGATTTGGACCAGTGCACACAGCAAGACATGGATAAGCGAGTTTGGGGTGGAGAAACTTGACTGGCCTGCACAGAGTCCTAACCAGAAACCTGATAGAACACCTTTGGGATGAATTAGAGCGAAGACTGGGAGCCAGGCCTTCTCGTCCAACATCAGTGCCTGACCTCACAAATGCGCTCCTGAAAAAACGGTCAAACATTCCCATAGACGCCCTTCTGAACCTTGTAGAGAGTTGAAGCTGTTATAGCTGCAAAGGGCGGGGCCAACTCAATATTGAACCCTACGGACCAAGACTGGGAAGCCATTAAAGTTCAAGGGCGTGTAAAGGCAGGTGTCCCAATACTTTTGACAATATAGTGTATATATAAAATAGGACAATTACATTGATAGAACAGCAAGGCAGCCATCTAGGTGGTACCCCCCCCCCCGACTCTGGGCACCAGAATTTACCCACAACTATACTTCCGCTTTCCGTCTTCCAGCCCTCCACCTTTTGCCCTGTTTTATTTTCAATCGTTATTGTAAAAGATTTTTTACAAAACATTGAAACGTTCTCCTCTGCGATTTGCATGTTTGTCAGCCGGGTTTGGGAAATGATAGACGGGATTTGACGCCTCCCCGCCACCAACAATCTTCCAGCTCGCATTGTGCGCCGCTCGGCGATGAATGGAGCGCCTAGCTTTGCTTTTACCGTTAGTAAATTGCTCCCAGACGTATAAATGACTCGGCACAATGAAGACGGCGGTCCGCTTTTATGTGGAAAGGTGGTGGGGGAGGGGGGTTTCGGGGGAGAGGAGCGCTCTTCAGGTAATTTGAAAAGCGCCTTTCACAGAAGAGCCTAAAGAAAGCAGGATTGGAGATGAGCTGGGGACCATTAGAGGCCGTCGGACACAATATTCTTTAGCGCAAATCTGTATTTGGAGCAGAAAGATGAAGATGTAATAAAGTGTCGGGAACTGGGAACTGTGAGGCGTTCAGGTGGTGCGTGAAATGTCCCCCAACCAGCACGGCCACTTGGAATTTTCTATTTCGACTTCTAAAAATCATAATTTTCATATGGCGATGCATGCTTAAAAATACTTGTGGGACGGAGGAAAGGAGATCCTTATACCAGGGCTCGACAAAATCCGGACACCAGGTTGCAATTACGACAAGAAATTGTGACCTGGCGCAAAGCCGCAGCCTCAATTACCGTCAGTCGCGGTTCCGCGATCGCGCGGCGGTGGGGGCGCATGCGATCGCGGCGGGCCCGCGACGGCTGGTAATTGAGGCCGCGGCTCTGCGGCCTTGTGAAGCCCCAAGCTTCTTTCTGTGACCTGGCGCCACCTGGTGGTGGCCGTTGGCATTACAAGAAAAACAGCAGTTCTAATGTGTTTTTTTTCACTGCTATCTCCTTTCCTCCAATTAGAACCCCAAACATTATATATTTTTTCATTCTAACACCCAAGCGCACTTTTTTGGGGGATGGAGGAAGGGAGTTCCTTATACCAGGGCTCGACAAAATCCGGGGACCTGGTCGCAATTGCGACAAGAAATTGTGACCTGGCACTCACCGGTAATTGAGGCCGCGGCTTTGCGGCCTTGTGAAGGCTAAAGCTTCCTTCTGTGACCAGGCGCCGTCTTGTGGTAGCCGTTGGCATTACAACAAAAACAGCAGTTCTAATGTATTTTTTCACTGCCATCTCCTTCCCTCTAATTAGAACCCCCAAACATTATATATTTTTTTATTGTAACACCGTTAGAGAGGTCTTACAAGCGCACTTTTTGGGGGGGAAAAAAATACACTTTTTTTAATAAAAAAATAAGACAACAGTAAAGTTATCCCAATTTTGTTTTTATATTGTGAAAGGTAATGTTACGCCAAGTAAATTGATACCCAACATGTCACGCTTCAAAATTACGTCCGCTCGTGGAATGGCGACAAACTTTTACCCTTTAAAATCTCCATAGGGGACGTTTAAATTTTTTTTACAGGTTGCATGTTTTGCGTTACAGAGGAGGTCTAGAGCTAGAATTATTGCTCTCGCTCTACCGATCACAGCGATACCTCGCATGTGTGGTTTAAATACCGTTTTTACATATGCGGGCGCTACTCACGTATGCGTTCGCTTCTGCGCGCGAGCTTGGCGGGACGGGCGCGTTTTCTGACAGTGTCCAAACCACACATGTGAGGTATCGCCGTGATTGTTAGAGCGAGAGCAATAATTCTAGCCCTAGACCTCCTCTGTAAGGCCGCGTACACGTACGAGAACCGCGACGGGCCAAACACATCGTTCCGCCCGTCGAGGTTCTCGCCCGGCCGTCGAAATCGTCGACCAAGCCGCCGGGAAAGGCGCTGAGCCATGGTTCTCGATGGGCCATCGAGCAAATAGAGAACCTGCTCTCTATTTTGGCTCGACGACTTGCTTGACGGGACGCTCGGCGAAAACGTACACACGACCGAGTATCTCGGCAGAATATGGATCCCAGCGAGCTTCTCGCTGGATTCTGCCGAGGTTCTCGGTCGCCTAACTGAAAACATGCAACCTGTACAATTATTTAAACATTGCCTATGGAGATTTTAAAGGGTAAAGGTTTGTCGCCATTCCACGAGCGGACGCAATTTTGAAGAGTGACATGTTGGGTATCAATTTACTCGGCGTAACATTATCTTTCACAATTTCTCAAAAGTAATTCCGCGTACACACGATCGGACATTCCAACAACAAAACCGTGGATTTTTTTCCGGACGGATGTTGGCTCAAACTTGTCTTGCATACGCACGGTCACACAAATGGTGTTTCGGAAATTTACGAACACCAAGAACGCGGTGACATATAACACGTACGACGGCAATATAAAAGGGAAGCTCAATACCAGTCGTGTTAGTAGAAGTTTGGTGAGAGACGATTCGTGCTTTTCAGCCTCGTGCTTTTCAGTCCGTTACAGCGTGACGAATGCTGCCAGATTGCAGCATTTTACAGGGCAAACTGAGGGCAATTGATGGGCACAGTGGTGACAATTGATGGCATGGCACAGTGGCTGCGTTTGATGGCATGGCACAGTGGCGACGATTGATGGCACAGTGGCGACGATTGATGGCACAGTGGCAACGATTGATGGCACAGTGGCGACGATTGATGGCACAGTGGCGACAATTGATGGCACAGTGGCGACAATTAATGGCACAGTGGCGACAATTGATGGCACAGTGGCGATAATTGATGGCACAGTGGCGACAATTGATGGCACAGTGGCTGTATTTAATGGCATGGCACAGTGGCGACTATTGATGGCATGGCACGGTGGTGACAATTGATGGCATGGCACGGTGGTGACAATTGATGGCATGGCACAGTGGCGACAGTTGATGGCACAGTGAGGTCATTGATGGCACAGTGAGGTCATTGATGGCATGGCACAGTGGTGACAATTGATGGCATTTCACAGTGGAGGCAATTGATGGCATGGCACAGTGGGGGCAATTGATGGCATGGCACAGTGGCGACCATTGATGGGCACAGCGGCGACAATTGATGGGCACAGTAGCGACAATTGATGGGCACAGTGGCGACAATTGATGGGCACAGTGGCGACAATTGATGGGCACAGTGGCGACAATTGATGGGCACAGTGGGGCTGCAATTGTTTTTTTCTTCGTTTGTTTGCGCGCCCCCCCCCCCCCCCCAGAGCACCAGATGTACCTAATAAGGTGGCCAGTGAGTGTATAGGAGACATACCATGTCACATGGATGTGCAGGGTCGGAGAGGAGCCCCATGCAGGATCACAGTCATGCGTTTTTTATTGCCCGTCAAATGTCCCTGTAAGAGCAATGCTATGAGATTGGCGGAACGCGGCGGTACCCGAGCCGAAACACGCAGATGAATTATTAATCCTTCCATTACAGCCGAGCGCCGGGAACCCGCGATTGTTCTTGCTTTATTTTATCAGAAGTCAAATTATTCTGCTAATCTCCGTCGGAAAGTGCCAGAAAACAGTTGCTGCGCCCCAAAGGACGGAGTAATTGGAGAGAGCAGATGCAGGCGAGAGCGCCGGGAGCCCTCCGAAGGCAGATCAGGATCACAAACACGTTTAGGAGATATTACGGCTCTGTAATTCCACATTCAGATGATGGACGGTATAAAAAGGAGGAGAGCGATCGCGCCGAATGAGATCCGCTAATTAATCCGCCCACTGACCCACGTTGGGGCTGAGCCCGCTGGTCACGTGATCTCCATCTATATAGAGCTGGGCCAAGTCTTACTGAATTGGTTTACTCTGATTTCACCGCACACTGTGAGCTTCTCACAATGTGCATAATTCCCCGTACACCCAGGGCCGCCATCAGGGGGGTACTGGCATTACACCTGTAAGGGACCCGGCTGGCCCCCCTCCCATTTTTTTGTATATATATATTTTTTATATATATTTTTGTGCATTACACCTGTAAGGGGCCCGATGGTCTGCAGGGCCCCTTACAGACCCGTTTATTTAATTTTTGCATTACACCTGTAAGGGGCTTAATGGTCCCCAGGGCCCCTTACAGGCCCTTTCGGCACCCCTCCCGGTTTTTTTTTCTTATGTTTTTTCATTACACCTGTAAGGGGCCCGATGGTCCCCAGCCTGCCCCCCTCCCGTTCTTTTTTAATTATGAAAAAGGGGCCCAGCTTACCCCCCTCCCATTTTTTTTTATATATATTTTTGGGATTACACCTGTAAGGGGCCTGATGGTCCCCAGGGCCCCTTACAGGCCCTGCCGGCCCCCCTCATTTTTTTTATTATGTTTTTGAATTACACCTGTAAGGGGCCCGATGGTACCCAGCCTGCCCCCCTCCCGTTCTTTTTTAATTTACCAAAAAGGGGCCCAGCTGGCCCCCCCTCCCGTTTTTTTATATATATTTTTGGGATTACACCTGTAAGGGGCCTGATGGTCCCCAGGGGCCCGGCCGGACCCCCTCCCATTTATTTAAAAATAAAATGTGCATTACATTGTAAGGGGCCCGAAGCTCCCCCCTTATTATATCGTGTCAGAAGAAAAGAGATTACCCCCCCTGGTTCTCTGCTCCAGGGGGGCCCTGCCTTAAGCTGTATAAGGGGCCCCAGAAGAGGTGATATGGTAGAGGGGCGGAGGGGGATTTGTGTTGTGTGGGGGAATTTAGGCAGGAGGGGATTAGAATTGTTCTATTCTTTCAGGGGGTTGTCCTAGGAAAGGAGATTTGGGGGGGGGGGGGCATTTATGTTTGGAGGAGGGGGGGGATTTGTGCTAGGGGAAGGATTTGGGGTGTTTGTGCTAAAAGAGGCGATATGGTGGGAGGGGCAATTTGGGCAACAGGGGGTGGGAATTGTTCTAGAAGGGGATATTTTTGGGGTTGTGTTAGGAAAGGTGATTTTGGAAAGGGGGGGGTATTTGTGTTGGGAGGGGGGATGGGGGGGGATTTGGGCTATTTGTGCTAGAAAAGGATATATGGTAGGGTACTACTACTAATAATAATAATAATAAATAAATAATATTTGTAATTATTGTATTTTACATTTTTTTTGCTGACACATAATGCTCACACCTCTTGGGGGGGGCAGTTTGGAACACTCGCCCCGGGTTCTGGATGGCCTTGCCCTGGCACTGCACCCCCCTCCTGGTTTTGCTTTTATAATTAGATATCCTCTAGCCCACAAACGATCTGATTGGTGGCCATCGGCGCGGTCGCGCTCTTACGGCGAGGGTTGGAAATCAGGTGAATTCTCGGACACTGATGCGTTTTGGTGTTGCAGACAAATCCCAGCTTACCAGGCGGCCTGCGATGTGAAGATATCGGGGGGGGGGGGGGAGTGACCTTGATGGAGAGTCTGGACACGCGATTTTTCATCAGACAAATGATCAGGTGCCGATAGACGCAAACTGACGATCCTTTCAGCAAGTCCGACTCGCGGCGAGTTACCGTACTCTTTACATAATGGCCCCCCGCGGTAATGACAGCCCCCCCCTGCTCCTCTTGTATTTGCAGCTATAAAGCGGGAACAATGATCGCGGTGAAAGAAATCTTCACTGTCACATCTACACTTTGCTTTTATTGCTGCAAATTACCCGACCAATCTGCACGCCGGATACTATTTCCTGCAGCCTTTGTGCTAAAAAAAATAAAATACACATCACTCGGTAAAGCGGCGTGCGCGCTCATGGGGCGACTTTTTAGGTTTCTCACGCAACTTAAAACTGAACATCCAGGAATGATCTGTATTGCACAGTTACATTGTTCCAGTTTGCAGATCTCATACCTGAGGAGCCACTGGGGAAAGGGTTGCCACATGTCCAGGTTTCACCCGGACAGTCTGGGTTTTGAATCCTGTGTCTGGCCCTTTAATAAAAAAATAAAATAAAAATATATTAAAAAATATATTTTTTTATAAAAATAAAAATAAAAAGGGAGTTGCCATCTGGGGTCCTGGGGGTGTACTGCCTGTACCCCCCCTGATGGTGGCCTTGTCAATGACATTACCTCCCCTCCTCTCTACCCCATCCATTCAGAGAATGCCTTGTATTCAATAAAAAACAAACAATTACAAAGTGTCCTATGAATGGGAAATGAGTGACCCCCTGTGGTCAGTAAGCAGTAGGGAAGCCAGTCAGTCTTTGCCTAGGGTGAGATGATGCCATCAGTCTGCTGCAGGCAGAAGGAGGCATTTCCTCAGTCTCTTTTCCCCTGCAGTGATCAGACTGCAACATTGTACAGGGGGCCAATCTGTGTCAAAAACAGGCACTAGGATTTACAAGGCTGTGTCAAATCTAAACCGGCATATCAGTCCAGGAAGTAGATGGTGACCCTGGATGATGCCTGAACAAAGATGGCTCCGACCTTCTGGATTGAAAAGCAGGTGAAGGCATTGTCCAGAGAGGGGGAGGGAGGGGGCTTAAACAAAACCTGGAAGCTGACATATTACCTGATGACAGATTCTCTTTACGCCCGACTTGTCTTATGATTTCAGAGTTTAGTAGTTCCAACGTTTTGTTTTGTTCGTTTTTTGCTGCAGCTTTTTAGGACATTTATTCAATGTAAAATTAAAAATGTTTTTTTTTGTTTGTTTTTTATGTACTTTATAATTATTTGCTAATTGATTTTTATTTTTACAGTTCCAATAGCGTGTCCCCCAGCAGATCTACATGGCCCCCAGCAGATCTACATGGCCCCCAGCAGATCCACGTGGCCCCCAGCAGATCCACGTGGCCCCTGACCCAGTCGTCATGTCAGAGGAATGCGGGACGCAGACGGAGGACACAAAGGGGTTACAGTGTGGAAGAGGAGCAGATAGTCACATGGTGGAGAAATGTACAGAGAGGTTATCTCCTGAAATACCAGAGTGACAGGCCCAGCAAGTCTCTGCATTCCTCTGTCCCCTCCCCCATCTGTCACCCACATCTCATCATCACACCTGACTGCTGCATCTGGGTCAACAGATGGCACTACTGTGCCTGGACACTAGGGGGCGCTCTGCCCCTGGAGCACTCCATAGCAAATTGGATCATAAAAAAGCAACTAAAAAAGGAGCCACAAACTGAAGATTTACAACCGCTGCTGGCAGGAGACGCAGGAACTGGTACTTCCACAGCTACTGGAGAACCCCCACCGGGATTACCCCAACTGGTGTAGTTAGAGACAATACAGACACTTTTACTTTCTCTAGTTTGTAAATGTATTACATGGTAAAAAAAAAAAAAAAGTATAATATATATATATATATATATAAATAATTTTTAATGATTGTACTGGTTATAATTATCAACTGGGAGGCTGCAGCAGTTGGAAGAAATACAGAAAAAAAAGTGATCTGTAATATTGTTTTCCCCCAAATAATAAAAAATATTTGAATAATAATGGCAATTATTATTATTACAAATAATAAATGTGATCTTATTATATAATAGTTGTAAATATTGTATCATTTAAATAAAAATATTATTTAAAACAAAAATTATCATTAATAAATGTATTCTTTTTTTAAATAATGAAATATTTACAAAAAATTCTTTTTTTTTTAATTATTAGTATTAATACGCGTTTGTTTTTAAATAAAATATTTACAAATAATAGATCTCTCTCTCTCTCTCTCTCTCTCTCTCTCTCTCTCTCTCTTATTATTGGTCTTTTTTCATAAAATACTTATAATTATTATATAATATCACATTATATATGTATATTATTATTCGTAATACATAACACATATATATATATTTTTTATTGATATTATATAATATTTGTAAATATTTTATTATTTTATAAAAATCAATCATTTATCATTATCAGCAATACCAATAACAATGTATTTTTTTGTACTATTATTATTACTAATTATAATAATATTTTTAAATATTGTATTATTTAAAAAAAATATTACTACTACTACCAGAGCTTTTTTTTTCTCAGAAAACAGGTGCAGGAACTCAACCACGACCCCGTTCAAATTTCATAAACAGTAGAAAGGTCTTAAAGGTGCATTAAATGCCAGGATTGCATTACATACAGAGTGCAGAGCTGTCACTTGTAAACACAGAAACCAGACTTCTGTGTTTACAAGTGATTTTGGTGAGCAGGCATCAAAGGGTCTGAGCCAGAGGTGGTGGAACCGAGTTACTCCAAGTTCCCCCAGAAAAAAAGCCCTGACTTCTAGTACTAATACTAATATTGCGCTGTCAATTTACACAGTGCTTCACATGTACGTATTTTGTATATTTACATCAGTCCCTGCCCTTAAGGTCCCTAACTCACATTAGTAGTACAATACGATCACATCATAGAAAATATGTATTTTTATTACGTTTTTAAATATTTTATTAAGCAAAAAAATATATAATTCATATTTAAACAATAATCTAAAATAACTGTTATTAATGTTATTTACATATAAATTATTATATTATTATACATTATTAATATATTTTTAATTTCTTTTATAATAAAGTTTTTATAAATATTCTATATAGTAGGACTGGGGAGGAAAGACTATATGATGGTGGAAGCCCCCAAGTCAGGAAATTAGGTGGGCTCTGACTTGTTGCAGCTTCTACTGCACATTTTGGGAAGCTCACAGTGTGCAGTGAAATCGGCGCAAGCCATTTCAGTAAGGCTCCATTCACACCTAGGCGTTTTTACGCCTGAAGCGCGACGCTACAATACGCCGGAGGGTCGAAATTGCATTGTTCTCTATGGAGACTGTTCACATCTCCTAACGCAGAACGCCGTACGTCGATAGAACGCCGAACTTCAAACAAGTCCCGGACCCTTTTTCGTCGCGCTTATCGGGCAGCTTCGGCGTTCCGCATAGCTGACAATACACTGTAAAAAAAACGTGGTTAAAAACAACGCAAATCGCGGTTAAAAACGTCTATTTTTTGTCGCTGCAAATTACGGTACTTACGCCACAAATCGCCTACGCTAAGGTGTGAATGCAGCTTAAAGGAGGGGGTCCGGTACAAGAAGACTTTTCAGAAGGCCAAAGGTCTTATACAGCTTATACAGAAGTGATTATTTAGGTCTGCAGATGCCCCACCTGGTGACTAGCTCCCCCCTCTGTCCAAGCAGCACCACTGCGGCGTGACTGCTAAGATAAGAGGATAAGCCCCCTGGAGGTTGTTTTGTGATCTGCGGGTCGGAGCGGACTGATAGACTTTACATAGGAGGTTGTTTGTTTTTCATTAATCGGATTATTTCCAGTGAGCGCTCACATTCACACACACACCTAAAAAATAACAGACGCAGATTTCCCCTTCAGGAAATGTGACTTTCTGGTCAGGAGCGGTCCCATGGAGAATCACATTACATGTATGGGGGGGGGGGGGGGCAGCAATCACAGCAATCTCATTGGAAGAATAAAACGTAAATCTGGAGTTTTCATGGCAGCTGTGAAATTGCGCGTTGCACGCTCCAGCGCTCTCCATTCACAGCGAACGCCCGTCATCGCTGCTAAGTGGGGCCGAGCCCTGCGGGCATGTCACCTGATCCCCGGCGCTGACAATGCCAGGTACAGTTTCTGCATCTGATTCAGACTAAATACTGCGATAGCATCGCACCCCCCCCTCGATCACCCCCCCTCTGAGTGCAGCCGTCTCAGGAATCTGCGGGCGCGGGTTCTGCGCTGCCTAACAGGAAATGTGGGAAGAGAAAAGGAACGCGACACCACCAGACTGGCTCGGTAACATCGTGGCAGGAAAAATGCTACTTTTCAGACGGGGATGCAAATCTGACACAATGGGGACAGCGCCGGGGTTCTCAGACTAGTCCTGGGAATCCAAAATTCTGCCGATTATAGGATTAACCAGTTCATCCCCCACACCTCTACACCGCCGATAGACCTGAGAAATCGCTACATTTCTCCTATAGATCCGAGAAATCGCCACATTTCTCCTATAGACCCTGGAAATCGCCATATTTCTCCTATAGATCAGAGAAATCGCCACATTTCTCCTATAGATCCGAGAAATCGCCACATTTCTCCTATAGATCCGAGAAATCGCCATATTTCTCCTATAGATCTGAGAAATCGCCATATTTCTCCTATAGATCCGAGAAATCGACACATTACTCCTACAGATCCGAGAAAGACACATTACTCCTACAGATCCGAGAAATCGACACATTACTCCTACAGACCCGAGAAATCGCCACATTTCTCCTACAGACCCGAGAAATCGCCACATTTCTCCTACAGACCCGAGAAATCGCCACATTTCTCCTATAGATCCGAGAAATCGCCATATTTCTCCTACAGATCCGAGAAATCGACACATTACTCCTACAGACCCGAGAAATCGCCACATTTCTCCTACAGACCCGAGAAATCGCCACATTTCTCCTATAGATCCGAGAAATCGCCACATTTCTCCTATAGATCCGAGAAATCGCCACATTTCTCCTATAGACCCGAGAAATCGCCACATTTCTCCTACAGACCCGAGAAATCGCCACATTTCTCCCATAGATCCGAGAAATCGCCACATTTCTCCCATAGGATCAGAGAAATCGCCACATTTCTCCTATAGGATCAGAGAAATCGCCACATTTCTCCTATAGGATCAGAGAAATCGCCACATTTCTCCTATAGACCCGAGAAATCGCCACATTTCTCCTATAGGATCAGAGAAATCGCCACATTTCTCCTATAGGATCAGAGAAATCGCCACATTTCTCCTATAGGATCAGAGATATCGCCACATTTCTCCCATAGATCCGAGAAATCGCCACATTTCTCCTATAGGATCAGAGAAATCGCCACATTTCTCCTATAGACCCGAGAAATCGCCACATTTCTCCCATAGATCCGAGAAATCGCCACATTTCTCCTATAGGATCAGAGAAATCGCCACATTTCTCCTATAGGATCAGAGAAATCGCCACATTTCTCCTATAGACTCGAGAAATCGCCACATTTCTCCTATAGACCCGAGAAATCGCCACATTTCTCCCATAGATCCGAGAAATCGCCACATTTCTCCTATAGACCCGAGAAATCGCCACATTTCTCCTATAGACCCGAGAAATCGCCACATTTCTCTTATAGACTCGAGAAATCGCCACATTTCTCCCATAGATCCGAGAAATCGCCACATTTCTCCCATAGATCCGAGAAATCGCCACATTTCTCCTATAGACCCGAGAAATCGCCACATTTCTCCTATAGACCCGAGAAATCGCCACATTTCTCCTATAGATCTGAGAAATCGCCACATTTCTCCTATAGACTCGAGAAATCGCCACATTTCTCCTATAGGCCTATAGATTCCGCAATAACTCTGTCATTGTTTAAGTTGTAACTAAAGGCGATACTCAGTGTTGGATATAGTGGAGAGGGATTAGAACCCCTGTCAGGTTTTTATTGCCATCTGTGCCCTTGGTAGAGAGATTCGTCCTCTCTATTTGTCCTGTTTGGCCATTATCAATCGTCTCACTTCCTGTTTTGGCAATAGGACAGGAAGTGGAGTCAAGTCTCCCCAATGGGACACAAAAGAGAAAAATTACAGGGATTCTAACCCTCCCATACACTACCCAAAGTGAAAAAAAAAAAAAAAAAAGTTTTGCCTTTTGATTTACTTTAAGATAAAGTAATACATTTTTTTTTCTTCTTCTTCTTTTTTTTCCCTCTGTCCTTCTCATTTCCCCCTTCTCTCTATCTTTCTCTCTTCCTCTACCACTCGCTCCCCCTATCCCATTCTCCTTCTCTCCCTTTCTTTTCTGCCCCACATTCCTTTGCTTTCCCTTCTCCTTTTCTTGCTCTTCCCCCTTCTCCCTCCCCCCCTTTTCTCCATGTCCCCCATCTCTTCCTTCTTTTCTTCTCTCCTCTATTTCCCCCCTCTCTCCCTCCTCCACTTTTCTTTCATGACCCCTCCCCTTCTTTCTCCCCCCCCCCTCCCGTTCTTGCCCTCTCCACCTTTCTCCTCGTCTCCTTTCTTGCTCTCTTCTTCTCTCTTGCCCCCACCCTCCTTTTTTCTCCCTCCCTCTCCCCCTTTCTTCATGTCCTCCAATCTCTTCCTCTTTCCCCCCTCTCTCTCTCCCCCCTCCACTTTTCTTTCACGCCTCTCCCCTTTTACCCCTACTCTCTCTCCTGCTCCCTACTTCCCTTTCTCCTCCACCTCTCTCCTGTCTATTTCTTTCTCCCCTATTCTCTCCCCCCCGCCCCCCACACTCCTTTACACCTTTTTCTCTTCTCCTTCCTTTTGTTCTCTTCTCGTCCTCTCCCCTTCTCCCTCCCCTTTCTTCCCTATACCCCACTCTTTACTCCTCTCTCTTTCCTATCCTCTTCCTCTCTCTCCCTTTTCCATTCTCCACTTTGTTCTTTTATGCCCCCCCCCATCTCTCTTCCCTTTTCCCCTTTCGTTTTCCCCCTCTCTTCCTCTTTGTTCCTCCCCTTCCCTCTCTCCCCCTCTTCACTTCTCTCCCTCTCCCCTTACAGTCTCTCTCCATTTCCCATTTCTCCCTATCTCTCTTTTTTTCTCTCTTTCCTCTCTCCTCTTCACATTCTCTCCCCCTCCCCCATTCTCCCCCCTCTCTCTTTCCCCTCTCCCCTTTTGTTCTTTCCCCCTTCTCTCTTTCCCTTTACATTCTCTCCCCTTTCTTTCACCTCTTCTCTTTCCCCTCTCCCCTTCATTTTCTCTCCCTGTCTTCTATTCTCCCTCTCCCCCTCCATTCTCCCTCACTTGCTCTCTTCTCCTCTCCTTCCTCTTCTCTTTCTCTATCCACCTCTCTCACCCCTCCCCTTTTCCCTTTCATTCTCTCCTTCCCTTCCAATCTTCTCCCTGTCCCCACTCCCATTCTCTTTTACTGCCCCCCTCCACCTCTCCCTTTCTTTTTCTTACTGCCTCTCACCCCCCTCTCCCATTCTCCTTCTCTCCACTTTCCTCTCTCTACCCCTTCCCCCTTCTCTCCAAATTGTTTTCTCCAGCTCTTCCCTTCTGTACACCCCCCCCCCCAACATTGTCCCCAGCAGTCTCTCACATTACAAGGGTTCTCTATTCCCAGGTAACACCTGACACCTGTAACTACCATGTTGTACCTGATCAGAAATCGGACCCACAATGCCGTGCTATATGTTGGGCCGATCTCGGTGAGGCTCATTGTTGGCACTGTACACGGCGCCAGGTTGCCAATTCCTGGAACAATAGCTGATAATCCCTTAAGTAAGACACACTGTCAAAAAAACAAGGCGAACGTGTTTCTGGTGGGGGAAAGAAGAGAGCTTACAGTCTAATTCACATAATCCCCTTATAATTAAGATGAGGACTTCAAACGTCGGAGAACGACGGCACTTGTGTAAGCAAATTCTAAGGGGGGACAGCGGCTGGTGGCGTTCCAATAGTAACACCAAGCAAACATTACCTGGCTGCACAGTACTACTGGGAGTAATGTCAAGGAGGACCTATCACCGGACAAACATTACCTGGCTGTACAGTACTACTGAGAGTAATGTCAAGGAGGACCTATCACCGGACAAACGTTACCTGGCTCCACAATACAGTAACATCACGGAGGACCCATAACCAAGCAACATTACCTGGCTGTACAGTACTACTGAGCGTAATGTCAAGGAGGACCTATCACCGGACAAACATTACCTGGCTCCACAATACATACTACCAAGAGTAACATCACTGAGGACCCACAACTAAGCAAACTTTACCTGGCTATACAATACCGAGAGTAGCGTCAAGGTGAACCTATCACCAGGCAAACATTACCAGGCTCGAAATAACTACTGGGAGTAATGTCAAGGAGGACCCATCACTGGGGACACGTTACCTGGCTCTACAATACTAAATGAGAGTAACAACAAGTAGGACCTATCACCGGGCAAACATTACTTGCGCTACAATACTACTAAGAGTAACGTCATGGATGACTCGTCACCAGGTAGAATTACCAGGCACTGCAATACTCCTAAAAAGTAAAGTCAAGGAGGACCAATTCTTGGGGAAACATTACCTGGAGAGGAACATCTAGAAGAACATATCACCAGGCAAACATTACCTGGCTCTACAATACTACTGGGAGTAACGTCAAGGAGGACCCATCACTGGGGACATGTTACCTGGCTCTACAATACTAAATGAGAGTAACAACAAGTAGGACCTATCATCGGGCAAACATTCCCTGGCTCTACAATGCTAATGAGAGTAATGTCAAGGGGGACCCATCATCGGGCAAACATTACTTGCGCTACAATACTACTAAGAGTAACGTCAAGGATGACCCGTCACCAGGTAGAATTACCAGGCTCTGCAATACTCCTAAAAAGTAAAGTCAAGGAGGACCAATTCTTGGGGAAACATTACCTGGAGAGTAACATCTAGAAGAACATATCACCAGGCAAACATTACCTGGCTCTACAATACTACTGGGAGTAATATCAAGGAGGACCCATCACCAGGCAAACATCACCTGGCTCTACAGTATTACTGAAAGTAACGTCAAGGAGGAACTATCACCAGGCAAACATTACTTGGCTCTACAATACTATAGAGAGTAAATTTTAAGTGGGACCTATCACTGGGCAAACATACTACTTACCGTCACCAGGCAGGCATTACCAGGCTCTGCAATACTCCTGAAAGTAAAGTTAGGAGGACCCATCACCGGGCAAACATTACCTGGCTCTACAATGCTACTGAGAGTAACATCTAGAAGGACCCATCCCTGGGAAAACATCACCTGACTCTACAATATTATCGAGAGTAACATCTATGGATATATTACCAGGCAAACATTACCTGGCTCTACAGTACAACCGAGTAACATCAGGGAGGACCCATCACTGGGCAAACATTACCTGGCTCTACAATACTACTGAGAGGAACGTCAAGGAGGACATCACCAGGCAAACACTACCTTGCTCTACTATACTATGGAGACTGAGTAACAATAAGGAGGACATGTCAAAGGTCAAACAATACTATTATCTACAATACTGCTGAGAGTAACTTTAAGTAGGGCATCACCAGGCAAGAATTATTGGGCTCTACAATACTCCTGAGGGGTCAAGTCAAGGAGGAGCCATCTCCAGACAGCATTATCTGTTTTAACAATACTCCTGAGAGTAAAGTGAAGGAGGACACATCACTAGTCAAGCTTTACTTTGCAGTAAAACACTACAGAGGACCTGTCACTGGGCAAGCTTTAAATGGCAGCAAAATACTCCAAGAACGAACATCAAAGAGAACCTGTCACCAGGAGGGGACTACCCAGCTCTGCAATACAGCCAAGAGTAACACCAGGGAGAACCTGTCACCAGGAGGGGACTACCCAGCTGTGCAATATTCCTTAGAGCAACACCAGGCAGGACCTGTCACCAGGAGGGGGACTACCCAGCTCTGCAATACTCCTAAGAGTAACACCAGGGAGGACCTGTTACTTGGCAAGAATCAAGAGTATTGTCAAGGAGGACAGGTCAACAGCAAAGCCTCACCTGGAAAAAAAAAATACTCCGGGAAGTAACATTAAGGGTTATGCCAATTACGCCAATGAAGGGCATAGTTCCTTCCAAGGCCACCAACGATGGGGCACAATTCCTTCCAATGATACCAACAATGAGGCACAGTTCCTGCCATTGACATAATTGATGGGACACGATTCCTCCCAATGACACCAACGATGGGGCCCAATGACAACAATGATGGGACACAATTCCTCCCAATGGCATCAACGATGGGGCCTAATTACAACAATGATAGGGCACAATTCCTCCCAATGGCACCAACGATGGGGCCCAATGACAACAAGGATGGGGGCACAATTCCTCCCAATGGCACCAATGATGGGGCCCAATTATGGGACATAATTTCTCCCAACGATGGGGCCCAATGACAACAATGATGGGGCACAATTACTCCAAATGACACAAATGACAGGGGATTATGTACTCCCACTGATGCTGGCCCCTCCCACCAGCCACGACCGGCCTGCATTGCATAGCATAGCACTGGGCCCCAGTAATGACATCATTGGGTCTTAGAAATAAAACAAGTTTAATGAAAACAGTTCTTATTTACAATTTCCATGACCATGTTGCTGAGGAGGGAGGAACCAGGAAACACAAAACATAAGCAGATTAAGCTTCAGCTTTAAGTGCTGAAATGTCATAATCTTTCTCTGGAATTAGGTAGGTGTGGCCCTCAGTAAACACAATGGGGCCCCTTGAAGATTTTAGTCTTTTTATTTGTCTCGCTGTTTCATCCGACGTTGACGTTGCCTGGCTTGGGTAGCCCCTTATATTGCACAGGGCGGGTTCACACCTGAAATCGCACAGGAACGCAGCCTGCCAATTGGTGCCATGCAATTTTTAGCCCATTCATTTGAATGGCCTGAAATCGCACAGCATTGCATTGATCGGGTGCTCTGCGTTTGCAATCTGCATTTGCAGTGTCATTAGGAAGACAGGTTGGGTCATGTGACCTGTATGGATTCTCAGACGCGGTCGGAGAACGTTCCGTGCGATTATAGGATGAGGTTTCCTTTTCTGCACTTATCATGTCTGACGAGGTGAATTGTTTGGAGTGAAGTGAGGTCAGGAGTAGAGAGCGGAGCGCCGCCGTCCCACTGGGTGCAGCTGGACAGTTCTAAAAATATCCCCCCCCCCCTGTGACTCGCTTATTACCGCGCCACCGTAATCCACACTGCGCCTCCCACCTCTCCATTGTACCACCATACAGACCTGTGGAGGGCAGATGTTAAATCTTGTTTTATTTTTAAAATTAAAGCGGTTTTGAACTAGACATGTGCAATTCCTTTCGTTTTGGAATTAGTTTAACGCCTTTCGACAAATTTAATCATTCAGGGATTTGAAAATATTTTTTTTTCGAAAGAACGAAAATAAGAACGACTCCTGCATTCTACATTACAAAGCCACCGATCCTTGCATTACCTACTCCTGACCCCCCTGTACTCTCCGTTTCTTACTCCTGACCCTCTCGTACTCTCCGTTTCTTACTCCTAACCCCCCCCATGTACTCTCGGTTCATTACTCCTAACCCCCCCCCCCCCCGTACTCTCTGTTTCTTACTCCTGACCCCCCCCCCCCCCCTGTACTCTCTGTTTCTTACTCCTGACCCCCCATACTCTCCATTTCTTACTCCTGACCCCCCGTACTTTCGATTTCTTACTCCTGACCCCTCGTACTCTCCGTTTCTTACTCCTAACCCCCCCCCCCCCGTCCCCGTACTCCCCGTTTCTTACTCCTGAACACTGCATTACTTACCACTGACCCCTGAATTCCACTTTACATATTTCTGACCCCAGAACTCTGTTTTACATACTAGTACTGCCTTATGACTTCTGAAGGACTTACTCGTGACCTCTGTGTTGCTTACTCCTCACCTTTCCACTCTGTGTTAATATTGATCCCTGTACTGTCTGTAACATACTACTGACCCCTGCACTGTATGATACATACCCCTGACCCCGTTACTTCCTCCTGACCACTGTACTTTTCATTTCTTACTCCCGACCCCTGAACACTGCACTACTTACTACTGACCCCTGAATTCTACTTTACATACTTCTGACCCCTGAACTCCGGTTTTACATAATAGTACTGCCTTATGACTTCTGAAGGACTACTTACACCTGACATCTGTGTTGCTTACTCCTCACCTTTCCACTCTGTGTTACTACTGACCCCTGCACTGTATGATACATACTCCTGACCCTGTGCATTACCCCTTGAACCCTTGCATTACTCCTGACCACTGTACTTTGCATTTCTTACTCTTGACCCTTGAACTCTACATTACTTACTACTGACCTCTGAACTTTAGATAATAGTACTGCCTTTCCACCCTACGTTATCACTACTGATCCCTGTACTGTCTGTTGCATGCTACTGACTGCTGAACTGTTTATTACTTACTACTGACCCCTGAACACTTCAGGCCTTTCTTTGTACCAGTCGCTTGCTATATTTGCTCTTTATAAATAGTGTGTTTGTATCCTAGCAACCTTTGATCTCCTCCATGTTGTTCTGATAGATCATCTCTCCAGGGTTGCCTTCCCATTGGGTTGGAGCCTCTGCTGGCTGTTAATTGCTGCTCGTCTCACTTGCGGCGTTTGCCTGGACCGCATCACCGGCTCACCAATTGATTGGCTCTTTTCCCGCAGTTGCTGTCAAGCAGCGATTGCCCTTTCAATGGCGTTTCGCGAGTCTTAAAGAACAGAAAGAGAATTGATGACACATTTCAGGAGAGAGACTGAGAAGCAGGCGCTGAAAAGTTACCGCAATCAGCAGCTGGCGCGACACTGTCCCCCGACAGCCCCCCCGACTCATCACAAACACTCCAGCGATAACATCTTCCAATAGAGAAAATATCCAGACGAGAGCGTGGCGCTCCAACAAAAAAGGTTGTTACCTCCCGCCACATGGCAGGACATCAGCGCATATATAACCTTGAGATACAGAAAGAGACGTCTGCCGGTAAATGAACTGCGCTTATTGAACTCGTAACCGAGACGGCGCTCAGTTATTACAACAATGTTCCTGCAAACTTATCAGAGCCGCCGCACCAGATATTGGATTTGCCGGCCATGCAACATGGCGGGCAATCAACCGGCCTCCCAAAGCCTTCACACGCCTTCCTCGTATTTGATACAAAGTATTTGATTTAACGTTTTTCTTTTCCACACATGAACGTGGCGCCGTGATAAAGCGGCACATTTAAAACCAATGGGATGTCATCACAAAAAAAAATAAAAAATACAATAAATGGACTACAACGCATGATCGTACATTTCCGTGTGTTGTGGTGCGCCCTAAAGGGGCTGTAAAGGAAAAAAATGTTTCCCCTGAATAGCTTCCTTTATCTTAGTGCAGTCCTCCTTCACTTACATCATCCTTCCATTTTGCTTTTAACCACGTCCATACCGGGGTTCACTTGTACACCTTCCTGCCCAGGCCAATTTTCAGCTTTCAGTGCTGTTGCACTTTGAATGACAATTTCGCTACGCTGTACCCAAATGAAATTTTTATCATTTTCCCCCCACAAATAGAGCTTTCTTTTGGTGGTATTTGATCACCTCTGCGATTTTTTATTTTTTTTAAAGACCGAACTTTTTGAAAAAAAAAATAGTTTATTTTTTTCTGTTATTTTTTTGTAAATAAGTAAGTTTTGTTCTTCAATTATGGGCACTGATATGGCGGCACTGATGGACATTGATGAGGTGGCACTGATATGCTGCACTGATGGGCACTCATAGGCGGCACTGATGGGCACTCATAGGCGGCACTGATGGATGGCACAGATGGGCTCTTATGGGTGGCACAGATGGACACTTATGGGTGGCACAGATGGGCACTTATGGGTGGGCACTAGGAGGTGGCACTGATGGACACTGGGTGGTGGAAATGATGGCATTGCTGGGCATCATTGCAGTCAGTGCCCATGTTGCCACACTGATTTTTTTTTTATTATAATTTTTTTAAATATTTTTGCTCTATTGAGCATCGGGGGTCACTCTCTGGTGGTCCAGTGTTGGCATCTGAGGGGGGGACAGTGCTGATAAACAATCATCGCGGACCCCCCCCCCCCTGTCAGGAGAGCCGCCAATCTGCTCTCCTCTACTCGCATCTGACAGTGTGGAGAAAGCCTCTTGAGGGGGGAGGGGGCGAGCAGGAGTGTCAGGACGCTCACTAACACACAGCTCCTTTATCTGCAAAGTAGAGAGCGTCCTGACACTCCTGCTCGCCCCCCCCTAAGAGGCTTTCTCCACACCGGGGAGAAAGCCTTGCATTACTGTGTGGAGTTACAGACAGAAGAACAGGAAGTGAGGATTTCTCAGAAGAAATAAGGACATTTAAAAGCAAAATGAGAGGATGAGGTAAGTGAAGGAGGACTGCACTAAGGTAAAGGAAGCTATTTTAGGGAAAACATTTTTTCCTTTATAACCCCTTTAAAGGACCCATTTTCACTTGGCGATTTGGAATCAAGGGCGAAATCGTAACAATTGTTTTCCCCTCGTTTCGAAAATCGTGTGGCAATCACTGCAAAACACGTTTGGATGCCATTCGTTCTAAAAAAGGCACCCCAAACGAGGTGCAATTTTGCCACCGTTATGGTTACGCAACAGAATTGTGCTGCGATCGCAGCATAACGCTTGTTGCCCAAAAATGAGCAGGAGCTTGTTTTAGGTGACAAAATGCACATAAGGCAGCCCATTGAAGTCCTGGTGTAAGGTTCACTGTGCTGTGGACCCTGTTGTAAGGGAAGGGCTTTGATGGGGATCCTAACGTATAAGGAGGTATGATGGGCATTCCTGATGTATGCGGGTTACTCCAATGCTGACCCTAGTGTAAGGGGAGAGCTCTGATGCTGACCCTGGTGTAAGGTTGACTGTGAAAGGGACCCTGATGTTGGGGGAGGGCTCTGATGGGGACCCTGGTGTAAGGTTGACTGTGATGGGGACCCAGATGCAAGGAAAGGCCTCCGATTGGGCACCCTGGTACAAGGGGAGGGCTCCGATTGGGCACCCTGGTACAAGGGGAGGGCTCCGATTGGGCACCCTGGTACAAGGGGAGGGCTCCGATTGGGCACCCTGGTACAAGGGGAGGGCTCCGATTGGGCACCCTGGTACAAGGGGAGGGCTCCGATTGGGCACCCTGATTGAAGGAGGCACTCTCTAAGGGACCCTTAATTAAAGGAAGAGACTATTAGGGACCACAATTTTAAAAGGGGACTGTATTCAGGACCCTGATGTATAGTTTGACTCTAATAGGGGCCTTGATGTAAGGGGGGCTCTAATAGGGCACCTTATATGTACGGAGTTGGCCTCTGATGTTTTAGAGATGCTTTTGATGTGAAAGGAGGACTCCTGATATGATTTATAGAACAATATATGAACAATATACAACGTGGCCCTCAGAGTGAATGTTTGGAGACCCCCCCCCAGTACATGCGAATATTGGACAGATTGTAGATTGGATCGGGAAATCGGCTCGGCACACTAGTGGATTGCTTTTAGTTAGGAAATGACTGCGATTGGAGAATCTGAATCACATAACATTGTCGTGGGACTCGATCGCTCCCAGCCAATGAGTTATTGATTTGATTCTAGATACAGGACTTTTACGGCTGCCCCCACCCAACACCACCTTCATCCCCGAGAGAGGCAGACAGAGGAAATGCATTTCCCTCCATCACAGCCATTAGTGGTGGTACAGTTTGTTCCACATGACACCGCCTCACCCCCCGTCTTTCCAGGGAGCTGCGCGGCGCAGTGCGGTCGGCAGGATTTACCGTCCTTTGTACGGAATCCAAATTGTAGGACAAAATTAACAGCAATTACTGCAGAAAGTGCAATTGACACCCAGGGGACTTGTGGGATGTAAAGGAAGAGAAGAAACTGTGATAATTACCCTGGAAGGCTCTGGAAGAGTCGCATGCTACAAACTCACAGCCTGTCCAGATAGAGAGCAAGCTCTTGGAGCAGGACTTACTGACTTCCATCAATTAATATAAGTTCAGAGGTCAGTGGTATGTAATGCAGAGGTCAGTGGTAACACAACATCAGAGGTCGGTAGAATGTAATGCAGAGATCAGTAGTATCTTATTCAGATTTCAGGGGTCAGTAAAAAGGCGAGGTTCATAGGTCAGTAGTATGCAACACAGACTTCTTTGATATTTAACACAAAGTTCAGGGGTCAGATGTAAGCAGCACAGAGTGCAGGAATCACTCCTGACCTCTGAACTCCTAACAGAGGTTAGAGGTCAGTAAGTAATGCAAAATGCAGGGGTCAATAGTATGTGAAACAGTACAGGGAGCAATAGTATATCATACAGAATGTAGGGGTCAGGAGTAAGTAACGCAATTTGTAGAGGTCAGTAGCATGTAATGCAGAGTTCTGTGGCATTTAACACAAAGTGCAGGAGTCAGTATTAAGTAATGCAAAGTTCAGAGGTCAGTAGTAACACAAAGTTCAGTAATAAGCAACACAAAGTTCAGAGGTCAGCAGTAAGTAACACAAAGTTCAGAGGTCAGCAGTAAGTAACAAAGTTCAGCGGTCAGCAGTAAGTAACACAAAGTTCAGAGGTCAGTAGTAAGACAAAGTTCAGAGGTCAGTAGTAACACAAAGTTCAGAGGTCAGCAGTAAGTAACACAAAGTTCAGAAGTCAGTAGTATGCTATGCAGATTTCAAGGGTCAGCAGTAAGTAACACATAGTTCAGAGGTCAGTAGTATGCAGGGGTGGACTGACAACCCATGGGGCCCCCGGGCAATAGAAGATTATGGGGCCCCTGGGCTCACAGATGGCCACCACGCCAGGAGGCAGTGCAGCTAAAATCTCAGGATTTTCACATCAAAAGCATGTCGGTTTAAGACATAGCAGGGACAGATGTAAAAAAAACGGATTTTTAAATACTGTCCCTGGTTTTATTGAGCCTGGCAACCCTTATGGGCCCCCTAGTGGCATGGGGCCCTCAGGCAGTGCCCGAAAGTCCCAATGGTCAGTCCGCCCCTGGTAGTATGTAACAGACTTTGGTATTTATTACAAAATGCAGAGGTCAAGAGTAATAAAACGCAGAGTTCAGGAACCACTTCTGACCTCTGAACTCCTAACAAGAAGTTCAGAGGTCAGAAGTAAGTAATACAAAGTGCAGGGGTCAATAGCATGCGCTACAGAGCGCCAGGAGCAATAGTGTGCGATACAGAATTTAGTGGTCAGTATTATGTAATGCAAAATTCAGGACGTTAGTAGTAAGTAACAAAGTTCAGAGGTCAATAGTATACATAAAACGCTAAAAACGCTTAAAAATGCTATTGAAAAAAGTTGAAAAACTCACTGCAGAGCTACTGGCGTATAAGGGCTTAATGTAAAAGGTTCACACTGTATGTAGTGGAGTGTGAGCAGCAAACAGAGTAAATGAAGAACAAAAATAGCGATTGGTTAAAAAAAAAAAAAAGCTACAACGCGGCCGTTGGCGTGTCCCCTGGTTGAGAACGGCTGGCCGGGCCCATCAGCGATCGCGTTCTGTCTGCGTGTCACCTGAAGAGCTTCTGCAAAAGCTGCTCTGTGGGACACGGCGACATGAAGCTGGCAAGTTGTCGGGTCCGGTCAATCTGCCCGGCCGGGGCTCTTCCATAACGCTGCCAGGCAGCCCCAGAGGGTGCCCGCTTCTTCTCTGCTGAATCACGGGAGGCCTGCGCTTTGATGCGGAACAAACCCGTAGCCTGCAGCCTCTCCGCCTGAATGTATGCACAGAAAGCCTCATTAGAGGCACCGGGGGCTCCGAAAATGTCAGAGCCGTTTAGCACAAGACACATGACGTTTAACCCATTTTCTGCCAGAGCACCGCGAAGGACACAGAGCAGCCGGAGAATGAGCACTCCGCATGACGGTAGCGGCTGCACGGCGACTTCCCACTACTAATTAAAAATGAGCTATGCACACAGCCTGGAAATGTTTACTCATTAAACGAGTCTCCCCTAACGCAGGACGCGCGAGCAAGAAAAACGCCAGCCGGGATGGCGGGAGGTCACCGCCGGAGCAACGGGCAGGCTGTGTGTGGCGGGGACGCAACTGGGTTTTATAGGGCCAGAAGCTAAGGGGGGCTGCGGCAGCCATAATAAGAACCTCAGTGAAGTACAATGGTGCCATGGCCAAAGCAGATATTGGATTTTCAGATGAGGCCCTGATCGATAGACAGTTGTGCTCAAAAGTTTGCATACCCTGTCAAAAATGTTGACATTTTGGCATTAACCTCCCTGGCGGTATGATTCTTTCAGATTTTAGGTGCTAAAAGCGGTACCATTATTTGCAAGGGAATTTGGCGTTTTATACTGTAGGCTTGTAATTCTTAGGAATAACTCACTGAAATCTATCCAAACAAGAGTCTAATAGGCATCCCGGGTATGATTTTTTTTTTTTTTCTTATTAAAAATTATAATATAATAAATAATTCTAAAAAATTATAACAAATAATAATATAATTATAGTAAAAATTATTCAATAATGTAATCAAATCAAAATCACTGAAATTTGCTCAGTTGCAGAATTTTTGCTGTCATTATTTTTTTTTTTTTTATGACGAATTTCCCCATAAATCGCTATCGCTAAATTCTGCAAGTGATTCTGATTTATTATCGCTGTTTTTCAGCTGCTCTAAAACAATTTTTGCCATAAAGGGACACTTTTGGTTGCTATGGGCAATCTACAGTTTGCAGGGAGAAAGAACAGTTTTTATAATATAAAAGGACATGTAGTGTACAGGGCAGACCACTAGGGACATGGGGGGTGTGTATTTTTTACATACAGTACTGTAATCTATAAGATTACAGTGTACTGTATGTATAGTGTTTGTTTACTTTTTTAAATTTGGCGCCGTTCCCCCCCCTACGTCGCGACGCTCGCAGGGAAGGGAATCGGCAGAACACACAGCATCAGGCGGACATCCGCCCGCCGTGTACTGCGGGGATTCATCGCTGGATCGCAGAGAAAAGGTAAGTAAACTTTTTTTCTGCATCCAGCGAGGCAAGTCCGTGTGTGGCATGGGGTTACCGATCGTAGCTTTAAAATCTCACCCCGTGCCACACACGGGAAGACCGCCAGGGAGGTTAACCACTTGACCACTGGGCACTTAATAACCAGACCAATTTTCAGCTTTCGGTGGTCTCACATTTTGAATGACAATAACTCAGTCATACAACACTGTAACCAAATGAGATTTTTGTCCTTTTTTTTCCCCCACAAATAGATTTCTTTTGGTGGTATTTGATCACCTCTGCGTTTTTTTTTTTTTTTGCGCTATAAATGAAAAAAAAAATTGTAAAAAAAAATGAACTTCTTAATTTCCATTATAAAATTTTGCAAAAAATTATTTTTTTCTTCATAAATTTGGCCTAAAATGTATACTGCTACATATCTTTGGTAAAAAAAAAAAATGTAGTCTGGGTGAAAGTTATGGGGTCTACAAGCTATGGTAACAATTACTGAAAACTGATCAATTTGATCATACCTGATGAACTGACGGTCTATCTCATTTCTTGAGACCCTAACTTGCCAGAAAAGTACAAATACCCCCCCAAATGACCCCTTTTTGGAAAGAAGACATTCCAAGGTATTTAGAAAGAGGCATTCTGAGTTTTTTAAAGTTGTCATTTTTTCCCCACAATTCTTTGCAAAATCAAGATTTTTTTTTCACAAAATTTTCATATTAGCAGGTTATTTCTCACACACAGCATATGCATACCACAAATTACACCCCACACACAGGGCTGGACTGGGACAAAAATTTGGCCCTGGACTTCATCCAGACTGGCCCACTTTGACAGGTCTCTCCCATGGCGGCCGGACAACTCCAACCCCCCCCCCCTTGGCCACCCAAGCCCCCTCTCCCACTTCACTAGCCACTAGCCGTTCTACTTTATTAGAATAGAACGACTGGTACTGGTACTCTTATAGGCAGTACCAGTGGGAAAGCTAGACATTATTTCACCCGGGACAAAGAATCAGTTCGGTGCCCCCCCCCTTTTTGGACCAGATTGGGCAGAAGTGATAAACTTCCAGGCCATAGCTGTTGAGTCGGCTGTCTGTCCTCTCCCCCATGCTCCTCTGTCGCCCCCCTGCTCCTACCCCTGCTTCTCTGTTCCCCCCAGGTGAGCACTGCAGGGAGGGAGAAACAGAG
This sequence comes from Rana kukunoris, assembly GCA_029574335.1. NCBI lineage: Eukaryota > Metazoa > Chordata > Amphibia > Anura > Ranidae > Rana > Rana kukunoris. The sequence goes on along the minus strand of CM056059.1, from coordinate 153,450,143 downwards.
GAGCGGAGGGGGGCAGCGGTCTGCTCTCACTAAAGCCGGCCCACTGAGCCATCGGCCCACCGGGAAACTCCCTGTAGTCCCAATGGCCAGTCCATCCCTGCCCACACACATTCTGCTATTCCTCCCGAGTATGGCGATACCACATGTGTGAGACTTTTACACAGAGTGGCCACATACAGAGGCCCAACATGCAGGGAGCACCATCAGGCGTTCTGGAACACCCAGACCAATTCTGACATTTCTCTCCTACATGGAAAAATCATCATTTATTTGCTAGAAAATTACATAGAACCCCAAAACATTATATATGTTTTTTTAGCAAAGACTCTAGAGAATACAATGGCGGTCGTTGCAACTTTTTATCGCGCATGGTATTTGCACAACAATTTTTCAAACGCATTTTTTGGGAAATAAAACAGTCTTGTGCTTTTAAAAAAAGAAAAAAAACATTCAAGTTAGCCCAATGTTTTTGCATAATATGAAAGATGAAGTTACGCCGAGTAAATAGATACCCAACATGTCACCCTTCAAAATTGCACACGCTTGTGGAATGGCGCCAAACTTCGCTACTTAAAAATCCCCATAGGCGAAGCTTTAAATATTTTTACTGGTTACATCTTTGTAGTTGGAGAGGAGGTCTAGGGCCAAAATGATTGCTCTCGCTCTAAAGTTTGCAGCGATACCTCACATGTGTGATTTGAACACCGTTTTCATATGTGGGCGGGACTTACATGTACGGTCGCTTCTGTATACGAGCACACGGGAACAGAGGCGCTTTAAAAAATTCTTTATTTTAGTTTGACACGTTTTTCCCCAAAAATAAATGTTTTGATAATTTTTATTCCTATTACAAGGAATGTAAACATCCCTTGTAATAGGAATATAGCATGACAGGCCCTCTTTGCAGTGAGATATGGGGTCAATAAGACCCCACATCTCACCTCTAGGCTGGAAAGCCTGAAAAAAAAGAAAAGAAAAACGATCCTGGCTTCGATCGTAGCGGTGAGTCGGAAGAAGCACCGGAGGGTGACGGGAGGGGGGGGGATGTCCCCTTTTGCCTCCCGTAAGACCAATCAAGAGGCGGAACAGCCGCCATGATCATTCTTATGGTGTAGAGAATTGCCGTCTAAAAAAGATGATATCTGAATGATGCCTGTAGATGCACCCATCATTCAGATATGCCTGCACAAAGTCAAGGACGTCATATGACGGGCGGCGGGCAGGAAGTGGTTAAAAACACATTATTTTCCCAGAATTGCAGAGTATTGGACCGGGGGTATTGCAGAGTATTGGACCGGGGGTATTGCAGAGTATTGGACCGGGGGTATTGCAGAGTAATGGCCCGGGGGTATTGCAGAGTAATGGCCCGGGGGTATTGCAGAGTAATGGCCCGGGGGTATTGCAGAGTATTGGCCCGGGGGTATTGCAGAGTATTGGCCCGGGGGTATTGCAGAGTATTGGCCCGGGGGTATGGCAGAGTATTGGCCCGGGGGTATGGCAGAGTATTGGCCCGGGGTATGGCAGAGTATTGGCGCGGGGGTATGGCAGAGTATTGGCGCGGGGGTATTGCAGAGTATTGGCGCGGGGGTATTGCAGAGTATTGGCGCGGGGGTATTGCAGAGTATTGGCGTGGGGGTATTGCAGAGTAATGGCCCGGGGGTATTGCAGAGTATTGGCCCGGGGGTATTGCAGAGTATTGGCCCGGGGGTATTGCAGAGTATTGGCCCGGGGGTATGGCAGAGTATTGGCCCGGGGGTATGGCAGAGTATTGGCCCGGGGGTATGGCAGAGTATTGGCGTGGGGGTATTGCAGAGTATTGGCGCGGGGGTATTGCAGAGTATTGGCGCGGGGGTATTGCAGAGTATTGGCGCGGGGGTATTGCAGAGTATTGGCGCGGGGGTATTGCAGAGTATTGCGCTGGGGTATTGCAGAGATGGCTGAGCAGGGATAGCTGGATCTGTGACTGCAATAGTCACAGATCCAGCCACAGCGCTGCTGACACCTGCTCTCCCCCTCTCACACTGTACCGGTACAGAGAGAGGAGGGAGGAAACGGCTGTATCAAATGACGCCGGTTTGTTTACATGTGATGGCTCCGTCATTGGACGGAGCGATCACGTGGTAAACGGCTGCTATCAGCGGCAATTTACCGCGATCACCCGGCGGTCACAGACATTCCCGTGTGCGCACCCCAGGGGGCGCACAGGAGCGCGATTCTGGGAGGAAGTCCATGGACGTCCTCCCAGAGTTAAGGAACCACCTTGTAGCCGTAATTCGGCTATGAGGCGGTGATTAAGTGGTTAATATTGAAAATATAACTGACCTTGCCCAAAACAAACAAACAACGGTCTTTTATTTACTCACGGAAAAACACTAATAAACGCAAAAAAACGCTATTGAAAAAAGCTGAAAAAAAGTTGAAACACTCACTGCAAAGCTACTGGCCTTTTTATAACGTTATTTTAACGTCCAGCGTGCATGAGGCCCTAGGGTGCTAAATGTGCGTTGTGCACTATGCCCCGCTTTGAAGTCGCGTTTTCGAATCACTGAAGCGTGCATGGGGGCCTAAAGCCCAAAAAATTTAAAAAATAAATAAAATACTTATAACTTGCTTGATGATTTAGTACATTTATTCAGATCACGTCAGACTTAAAAGAGGAGGAATTCGGTAAGAAGTGGAACGGAGAGAGTTTCACGAACGCAACGGTCGTGCCGGGCTGAGAAGAGAATTGCAGTTTACCGCGGCGAGGCGGCGTGGAATGGCGCTACGCCTCTTCTGCTGCTTTCTTCTTCTTCATGCGTTTCATCCCAGCTCTTCCCCCCCTCAGGCGTTCCTGCGGGGTGCCTCTTTGTTTAGTCTGCATTACCAGTTTGTTCTGCTTACAGCAGCAGCACAAGATAAATTATCAGTAAATAATTCAAAAGCCATCCGGAGCGCACTAAACCGGCAAGATTATCCGCGTCCTCCACCTCCAAATCACGCTGGATTTCCGAGGAGCGTTATGGATTACACCCGCAGTGACCTCAGATGTCCTCCTATTGTACGTCCCAGAGCTGGGGGGGCGCTGGGCAATTTATCCGTCCATGACAGCCATTAATGACAACCTACACCTAAAAGTTAAGAGACAAACTCCAGTCAAAACTGAAAATGAAGCCTTACTTGAAAAATTGGAGCACAATGCAGCTTCAAGAGCAGGGGTTCCCAGATTACCGACTAAAGACAATGGGGTGGACTGGTAAAACCTCAGCAATGAGTCGAGGTTCGCCAGTTCACCCCAATGTTTTTAGCTCCTGAAGCTGCATTGTGCTTGAATGTGTGAATGTGAAGAAATACTGCATTATGGCCAATAGATGGCGCTGACTACTCTAGTAGAAACAAATGTTCATCAGATCCACCTAGTGGTCACAATGTAGTATTTTCACCATTCAATCTGTAGAGATTCATAGTCTGAGAACACTCTGTTTTTCCCCAATTCGCACAGAACATTTTTGCACACAGTTTTGATGGATGAACAGCTATGCAATTTCATTATAAAAAAATACACCCCATAGTAATAGGAGGACACACCTGAAATTATCCAATCGGGCAGGTCCTTGCATTACATCAGGGGTAGGCAACCTCGGCACTCCAGCTATTCTGAAAGTCCCATGAGACATTGCAAGACCCTGACAATCACAGGCATGACTTCTAGAGCAGGGGTAGGCAACCTTTGGCGCTCCAGGCTGTTGTGGAACAGCCAACTACATTTCCCATGAGGCATTGCAAGGCAAGTTACAATTACTCCCAGGGGCATGATGGGGTTGGCAGTTTGGCAGTTACAATTGTAGTTGTGAAACAGCTGGAGTGCCACAGGTTGCCTACCCCTGTCGTAGAGGCATGATGGGGTTTGTAGTTTCACACAGCTGGAGGGCCGAGGTTGCCTTCCTCTGCACTATATAGTTGTTGGTAGATCTTAAAAGGAGGTTGTGCAATCATATAGTAACATGGAGCTTTAGTATGAAGGATTGATCTGCCTTGAAAGATTAAAATGTGATACTGGGAGCAGATGGAGAAGACGTTACACAGGTTCATGAAGTGCCAGCGACCCTGTGAGGTGCTCTCTGGATTCTGGCTCCAGGAGGTTATACAGTAGAGACCATAGACCGAGGTATGCAGAGTAACCTTTATCATTTAACACAGTTACAGTGTTCGCTGGATAGTATTATTATCTCACCAATTGCTTTACGACAGTTCTCTCCACTGTGGCTATTTTCTAGCTTTTATCCGGCCCATGGAGCACTATTTTATTCATTGAACCCAGTGAAGTGCACTGTTCCTCCCAATGACACCACCAATGGGGTCCAATGACACCAATGGTGGGGCACAATTCCTCCCAATGACAGGGCACAATTCCTTCCAAATGATGGGGCATAATTCCTCCCAAATGACACCAGTGATGAGGCACAATTCCTCCCGATGACACCAGTGATGGGGCACTATTCCTCCCAATGTCACCGGTTATGGGGCACCATATCATCCCAATGACACCGGTGATGGGGGTACTATTCCTCCCAATCATGGGGCACTATTTCTCCCAATGACACCAGTGATGGGGTCCTATTTCTCCCAATAACACCAATGCAGGGCACAATCCCTCCCAATCATGGGGCATAATTCCTCTCAATGACACCAGTGAAAGGCACAATTCCTCCCAATGACACCAGTGATAGGGCACTTTTCCTCCCAATGACACCAGTGATGGGGCACTTTTCCTCCCAATGACACCAGTGATGGGGCACTTTTCCTCCCAATGACGGGGCACTATGTCTCCCAATGACACCAACAGTGGGTCACAATTCCTCCCATTGACACCAGTGATAAGGAATTGGTACTCCCACTGATGCTGGGACATTTTGTACTTTCAATGTTCACAGTCCGGCCCCCCTAAAATCTGAAGGACAGTAAACTGTCCCTTTTATTAGCGTTTGGAGAACCCTGCATTATGACATTGAGGTATAGAGGGGGGTCCTCTCATGGTGGAAAATAAGGCCGCTCACGACACTCTAAAGACGAGCTCCCGCTTGTGTGGTCCTGCTTTTCTTATTGTGATGTGACCTCTCTGAGCACTACTAAGCCACATAAGACATGTGCCTCAACTCGACTTTGGAGATGACGCATATGCATAATTGAGCACCTAGAACAAGCAGGCCGCCGGTAGCACAGTCAGAGTCCTTGGTTTGACACACCTGCACTTGTGGTAAAGGCTGGGATTATCCACCTGTGTTTACCTCTCATGTGAACTGAGCATGTGCAACTTCAAGATGCATTGCAGTAACACGCACATTGCTGCAATGCACTGCAGTGGAAAATGTCTGTTGACTTTCATTGCACACAGTTGCTTTGATGCTCATTAAGCCTCAATGAACAGTCGCCCCGCCAGCCTGAAATGGCCAATAGCTACAAAAAGTCACATTCCACCACAAAAAGAAAAGTCTGATGTCTCCTTGGTACTGGCATGGAACAGTATGGGTCCTTCTAAAGCTACTGGTCTCAACTAGGGTTTCTCCCAGGTTGCCCAGAGTTCCTTGAACTAATTGACCTCCCACTAAATGGTGCCTGCATAGTTCCCAGGCCGATGACACTTGGGAGAGCCGGCAGCATGACACCAATGATCTTTTTAGCTGTCTTTAAGGAATTAATTCTACCCAATGACCACCAGTGTAAAGGGGTTTATTGTTCCCACTGACCACCAATGTAAGGTTCATTTTCTGCACTGACCACCAATCTAAACCTTCTATTCCTTCTACTAACCACCAATGTAATGATTTAATTGTTCCCAATGACCACCAATGTAAAGGGTCCAGTCTTACCACTGACCACCAATGTAAGGGTTCTATTCTCCCTACTGGCCACCAATGTATTGGTTCTATTCTAACCATTGTCCACCAATGGAGGGGGTCCGTTCTCTCTACTGGCCACCATTGTAAGGTTTCCATTCTTCCTACTGGCCACCAATGTAAGGGTTCTCTTCTCCCTACTGGCCACCAATATATTGGTTCTATTCTAACTATTGGCCACCATTGTAAGGGCTCCATTCTCCCTACTAGCCACCAATGTAAAGGGTTCCATTCTGCCTACCAGTGTAAGGGTTTCTTTCTTCCTATTGAGCACCAATGTAAGAGTTCCATTCTTCCTACTGGCCACAATTATAAGGTTTCCATTCTTCCTACTGGGCACCAATGTAAAGGGTTTTATCCTGCCCACTGGCCACCAGTGTAAGGGTTCCATTCTTTCCACTGAGCACCAATGTAAGGTTCTATTCTTTCTATTGAGCACCAATATAAGGGTTCCATTCTTCCTACTGAGCACCAGTGTAAGGGTTCCATTCTTCCTACTGGGCACTAATGTAAGGGTTCCATTCTTCCTACAGAGCACCAATGTAAGGGTTCCATTCTTCCTACTGAGCACCAATGTAAGGGTTCCATTCTTCCTACTGAGCACCAATGTAAGGGTTCCATTCTTCCTACTGGGCACTAATGTAAGGGTTCCATTCTTCCTACTGAGCACCAATGTAAGGGTTCCATTCTTCCTACTGAGCACCAATGTAAGGGTTCCATTCTTCCTACTGAGCACCAATGTAAGGGTTCCATTCTTCCTACTGGGCACCAATGTAAGGGTTCAATTCTTCCCACTAGCCACCAATGTAAATGCCTTTGAACCCTAATAATTGGTTTTAGTAAGGGTTCCCAGAGACCTTAACATTATTGTAGGGGTTCCTCTGAGGAAAAAGGGTTGGGAAATGTTGTTCTAAAATATTTTCTTATCAAATTCTTAAAAAAAAAATGGGTGAATTTTAGAGGCTGTTGATGTTGACGTTCGGGCCCCACACATGTCCTTATTGCCTTGCACATGTATGGCTACATCCTGCAGTTATTATTAGTTCTGCTTCTGTTTCAGATCTTCTTAGGCAGCGGCAAATCAGCTGCATATCCCTGGCAACACAACCCACGGAAAGTTCTTTAAACAAAGGAGGTCCGACTGCAACGCTTCCACTTACATTGGAGGTTTTATCGGGTTCCGCACCCGTTTTCTGACAACATGAAGAAACAAGTTTTATTAAAATGATCATAATATTTGTAAACTAAACTTCTCTGGGATACATTGTAGCCATGTAAATTGGCAACATTTCAATAAGAGAATATATGAGCAGTAAGACAGAATCAGCAACCCAGAGGAAGCATTAACCTGTTGCTGCCCACGTAACATGGTCTTCTTATGGCGGAAAAAGGGTGGCTTTAGTGGCCACATACACACACGTGTCATTGGGCGGCTGAGGTTTCTGCATACCCCTAGCACAGAGACTGAGCTGTAATGCCCCGTACACACGATCAGATTTTCCGTCGGGAAAAACCTTGGATGTTTTTTTCCCCCGACGGAATTCCTCCCAAGCTTGGCTTGCATACACACGGTCACACAAAAGTTCTCTGAACTTCCGTCCGAAAAGAACGTGGTGAGTGACGTACAACACTACGACGAGCCGAGAAAATTAAGTTCAATGCTTCCGAGCATGTGTCGAATTGTTTCTGAGCATGCGTCGTAATTTCTACAGAACATAGGATTTTCCGATAGGAATATTTTCCGTCTGAAAATTTGAGAACCAGCTCTCAATCTTTTGCTGGCGGAAATTCTGACAGCAAAAGTCCGATGGAACCTACACACGGTCGGAATTTCCGTTCAAATGCTCACATCGGACTTTTGCTGGCAGAATTTCCGATCATGTGTACGGGGCATTAAAGTCAGCTCTCAGCCCCCACTAAGAGGCGGCTCTCAACCATGCGACCACTGTGACAGCCAATCGCATTGGTCACCTGATCGCTGATCCTATCCGTCCCCTTTTAAAGAGACGCCAAGGTGGTCGGGGAGGAGTTAAAGTATATCCAAGAACAAAAAAAACAAAAAAAACTGTAATATGGTGTATTACAGTTTTTCTAGTCCTTAGATGTGGTGACTGCACCACCCCCAGAGATGAGGACGTGTAGTCAAAATCAGGGATGCAGCCTAGGGCGACAACGCTGCTTCTCCATAGATACAGTAGGGAGCGTTGCCACACTAGGACAGGAAGTGTCAGGATCAGAAGGTAAAAATATATTTTTTTTAAATAGAGACCACATATGAGGACTGCGAGATATATATATATTTATTCGGCTGTGCCAGATCACGTACCTAGTACATTATCTGACACTTCCGGAGTACGCACGCCACAGGCGACCTGCTCCTGCTGTGATTGGACACAGCAGAAGCCAATCGGTGTGTCCGGCGGACACGATGGGAGAAAGGCAGACCGGGTGGCCTGCCTATGTAAACTGTGAAGCCCCGTACACACGGCAGAGGTTCTTGGCAGAAACCAGCGAGAACCTCGCTGGGAGCCGCATTCTGCAAGAACCTCGGCCGTGTATACGCTCTCGGCGATCCCCGCCCGTCGGGAAACCCGTGGAGCAAATAGAGAACAGGTTCTCTATTTGCTCGACGGCCCGTTGGGATGAATGGCTGGTTGCCTTTCCCGACGGGCGGGTCGCCGATTCTGACGGCCGGCAGAGAACCCCGACGGGCGGAACGATGTGTTCCGCCCGTCGAGGTTCTCTGCCGTGTGTACGGGGCCTGAGAGGGGAATGTACTGATCCCGACACAGGCAGCCTATTGAAATTAATTGGCTGCCCATGTTTCTTAACATGCCAAAAACTGTATGGACCCAATGTAAGAGTTTCATTCTTCACACTGGCCACCCAATGTAAGATATACATCCTTTCCACTGGCCACCCAATGTAAGGGTTCTGTTCTTCCCACCTAATGTATGTGCTCCATTCTTTCTAATGGCCACCCAATGTAAGGATACATTTTTTGTTTACTGGCCACCCAATGTAAGGGTTCAATTCCTCCCACTGGCCATCCAGGATAAGGGCTCCATTCTTCCCACTGGCCATCCAATGCAAGAGTTACGTTCTTCCCACTGGCCATCTAATGTAAGGGCTCCATTCTTCCCACTGGCCACCTAATGTAAGGGCTCCATTCTTCCCACTGGCCACCTAATGTAAGGGCTCCATTCTTCCCACTGGCCACCCAATGTAAGGGCTCCATTCTTCCCACTGGCCACCCAATGTAAGGGCTCCATTATTCCCACTGGCCACCCAATGTAAGGGCTCCATTCTTCCCAATAGCCACCAATCTAAATGCATATTCCTTATTGGCCCCCAGTGAATTGTTTTTAGAAGGGGTTCTCTGGAGTCCTAAACATTTTTTTAGGGGTTCCTCTCTAAAAGGAGACATTCTTCCTACTGATCACCAATGTAGGTGGCACATTCCTTATACTGACTGCAAATAAGAATTGTTGCCATTGACCCCAGGTATATTGGTTTTAGTAAGGGTTCCCCTAGAGCTAAAAATCATTTTAGGGGTTCCTCTGGGGGGAAAAAAGGTTGAGAAAGGCTAGTCTATCATTACACATACTAAATATTAAAGGGGTTGTAAAGGTTTGTTTTTTTATTTTTTAAATAGGTTCCTTTAGGCTTGTGCATTGTTGGTTCACTTACCTTTTCCTTCCATTTCCCTTCTAAAAAATTTTTTTCTTTGTCTGAATTTCTCACTTCCTGTTCCTCTTCAGTAAGCTGTTCTGGCCGACTAACCCCCAGCCAGAATGGCTCGGATGATGGGGGGCAAGCTTACTGAGGAGGAACAGGAAGTGAGAAATTCAGACAAAAAAAAAACATTTAGAAGGGAAATTGAAGGAAAAGTTAAGTGAACCAACAATGCACTAGCTTAAAGTAACCTACAACCCCTTCAATTTTGGTCCACTGGTGACATCGAGGGTCACAGCTGAGTCCCCTTATACCTCGTTAGTTAAAAAAAGACTGCTCTATGGGAACCATAACAGGTTGGAGAGTCTTATTTCTCAATTATGGTTGAAGCAAACGCTCTGCAGACCCCATTCCAAACCTAAACCTATCCTGCTGCAAACTTTCAGAACCGGTCTTCAGCTGGTGGATCTAGCATATAATACCGAGAGCCGAGGAAGTGCTTTCATGGACTACAAAACCAGAGCTTCTGTAATTTCTGTAGAGGTATTAGCTACCCAGCCACTGGGATTTGTCCGGCTCAGCAGGCAACATATAGAAGAGAAGCTGAAAAGGTTTTACAGCAATCCTCATTTATAATCGGCTGACATCTATCCACAGAGGAAAGTGGGAAGGGAATTGACAGAACCTCTCCATACAAAATATGGTCATGGCGGACCGTGCTCCGCTCATACGATGCACGGCGGCGCTGGTCAGCGCGCCGGCTCTTTGCTTTATGTATTCTTTTTAATAATTCATGGCGTGTGTAGCGCTCCGCTCAGTGACCTGACTGTTTTTGTAATAGAAACGCTCTATCGCGGATGATTGATTGCACACAAATCAGATTCATTTATGGCGTTTCATATATTATTTACGCCAGGAATCATCATCGGACTCCTCCAGTGTATAAAACATCCGGGGTTATATTTACAAGAGGCTGCCAGGCCCGATGGTGACTGTTTATGTCAACTTAATGAGACGTCAGCGAGGGAGACTGAATAGGACTGGAGATTATTCATAGAAAGCAAACCCCCGATCACAGCGAGGCAGCATTGCTAGTTAATGTGCTTCTAAAGGCATGAGCTTTTTTTTTTTTACATTAATGCAAGGTTTGACAAATTTGCTTGGAATCTAGGAGCCAGCTAAAAAAGTTAGGAGCCAGAAAACGCGCCCCGTCCCGCCAAGCTCGCTTCTGCGTGCGAGCTTGGCGGGACGGGGCGCGTTTTCTGGCTCCTAACTTTAGTAGCGCCGCATATGTAAACGGTATTCAAACCACACATGTGAGAGAAATAATTCTAGCTCTAGGCGACCTCTGTAACTCAAAACATGCAACCTGTAGAATTTTTTAAACGTCGCCTATGGAGATTTTAAAGGGTAAAAGTTTGTCACCATTCGAACCAACGAGCGAACGCAATTTTGAAGCGTGACATGTTGGGTATCAATATACTCGGCGTAACATTATCTTTCACAATATAAAACAAAATTGGGCTAACTTTACTGTTGTCTTATTTATTTTTTATTAAAAAAAAAAAAAAAAATATCCCAAAAAAAGTGCGCTTGTAAGACTGCTGCGCAAATACGATGTGACAGAAAGTATTGCAACAGCCGCCATTTTATTCTCTAGGGTGTTAGAATAAAAAATATATATAATGTTTGGGGGTTCTAGTTAGAGAGAAGGAGATGGCAGTGAAAACAGTGAAAAAACACATTAGAACTGCTGTTTTACTTGTAATGCCAACGGTCAATACCAGATGGCGCTGAGCTGGTTCTCAAATTTTCCCAACAACAAAACGTAAAAAAAAAAAATTCCACGCATGCTTGGAATCAAGCAGAAGAGCCGCGCTGGTGATTGAACTTCATTTTTCTCGGCTTGTCGTACGTGTTGTACGTCGCCGCGTTCAGGGCCATCTTTAGTATTGATTGGACCCTGGGCAAACATTTTCTTGGGCCTTCCCGAATCGACTTATCTATTTGTGGGCAGTGTAGGCTCAAGTGGAATTTTGTTTTCCTTTTCTGTTTAGCTAATTCATTCTTTATTAGCCGTGTTAGCAGCTAGTTATTCACTTTTTAGGCAGCGCAGTATATCCACCACCTGTTGTGTGGGGCTATAGACATACACAGCCCCGGCTCAGAAATTGAGCCTGCATAAGTGCCCCTATAGCAAGCAGCTTTGCTGAGAGATTACCCCTTAAAAACACCCTCTCTAGAATTTCTGTCTGTGACCATCTTGAGTAAGGGCAGGTGATTCAGGTAGCATTTACTTCTTGGAATCCATCTGCCCTGAGCTCAGGTATGCAGGCCAGAAGGGCTTACATGAGAAAATCCCTCCTCCCTGCCTGAAGACTACTGGGATGTATGACATAATTTGCCAAGGCCGGAAACCAGCAAGTAAAAGTGGAAATGTAAAAAAAACGCACACACACACACACACACACTTTAATATTGGCTCGCTCTGAGTACCACAGAACCACCCCACTAACGGAGAAGTGAAGAGGGGGAGATGATATGTAGCCCTACTCTAAGGTGACGACGCTGCTGCTCCACAGATACAGTGGCGTACGGAGAGTTGCCACCGGTGGCGACCAGTGGTAACTTTTTTTTTTGGGGGGGGGGGGACAGTACCGTGCCCCCCGGTTGGTCGGATCTGGTGTTCTTACCCCATCTATGGTGGGCAGTGCTTCTCCCAGGGCCTCACCGGCGGATTCCCTTGCTCGGCGGTGACAGATTTCCCTTCCCTTGCTCTCCATGGGCACTGCGGCAGTTTCAGTTTCCTCCCTCCCCCTCGGGAGCCAATTGGGACCCTTTTCTTTTCTGCCAATCAGAAAACGGGTCACTGACCCACTTCTGATTGGCCAGATTGAGAGAGTGTATCAATAGCAAATATTCATCCGTTGCTGTAACACCTGAGTGGCCTCCTGGTGCAATGCTCTGCGCCACAAGCCCACCCTATTTTGATCCCTTTTAGAGCCTCTGCCTCTAATCCAGTGCTTAAAAAAAAAAAAAGCAATCCCCCGCTGCTGTAATTCACGGGCCCGGCGTCCTAAAAGGGGCCGGACGCATGAATAGGGGGTGGCAGTATCCTGTCAAAATGGCAGCCATGGATAGAGCATGGGGGTGGCAGCCATGAATAGAGAGACCCTAGGACAGTGATGGCGAACCTCGGAACCCCAGATGTTTTGAAACAACATTTCCCATGACTCAACTACACTGCAGAGTGCATGAGCATTGTGGGAAATGTAGTTCAAAAACATCTGGAGTGCCAAGGTTCGCCATCACTGTCCTAGGACATAAAGGGGGTTATTTACTAAAGGAAAATCCACTTTGCATTACAAGTGCACTTGGAAATGCAATCGCTGTAGATCCGAGGGGGACATGAAAGGAGGATAAAAAAAAATCAGCATTTTAGCTTGCACATGATTGGATGATAAAATCAGCAGAGCTTCCCCTCATTTTAGATCTACCCCTCAGATTTACAGCGAGTGCACTTCCAAGTGAACTTTCAGTGCAAAGTGGATTTGCCTTTCGTAAATAACCCCCAATGTTTTGTTTGACACGTGTTTAGGATGTTGTAGATCCAGCCTTTTGTTGTGCCGTTATTATGTTCTGCCTACATTTTGATTTGAAAAATAAAAATCTATTGAAAGTAAAAAAAATAAAAAATATTCAATATATATATATATATATATTTTTTATCACTCTTAATCTTTACTAAACTAGAATTATATTTAAACCACCCATTCCAATCACAACCTTCCCCAACTCCACAACTTAAAAAATAAAATCAAGAACTTTAAAAAAGCTACTTTAAAATATGTATTTCAATCAATCAATTTGCAATCATAGGCATGCACAGCCCATTTTATTAGGGTGTGCACCCCAAAGCTCCTATAGATATGCAAATATATATATATACATATACACACACACTGACGGTGTCAGTAGGGCAGAGATTGGTATGAGTAGGGCAGTGGACTGTGTCAGTAGTTTTTATTATTTTATGTTTTTATTCTTTTACAATTAGATTTTTTGGGGGGGCTTTGGTGAAATATCAGGGGGAATTTGCACCACACTGGGTGATTAGGGTGTTCCAAGGCACACCCTGTGCACATACTTATGATTGCAATAGAGGTCCAATGGCGTTACATTTTTAACCCCCCCCCCCCCCCCGGCAGTATTCCCGAGTCGGGCTCAGGGTAAGATTTCAGGTCCAAAAGCGGTATCCCCGAGCCACACTCGGGCTTGTCTCGCAGTGTCCACAGGCATGGTTTACTTACCTTGTCCCTGGATCCTGCGATGCCTCCCCGCTGTTTGAGCGAGCGGGTCCTCGCTAGATTCACACAGTGTTCCTGTGTGCCGACGATCTCTGTTCCCAGCGACGTTACGACGCACGGGGGCGGAGAACGGCGCCAAATTCAAAAAAGGAAATAAACACATTACTGTAATCTATAAAATACACACCCCCTTTGTCCCTAGTGGTCTGCCCAGTGCCCTACATGTACTTTTATATAATAAAAAAAAATCTTTTTGCCTGCAAACTGGAGATTGTCCATAGCAAACAAAAGTGTCCCTTTATGTCAAAAATGGTTTTAGAGCAGCTAGAAAACAGCGATAATAAATTAGAATCACTTGCAGAATTGAGCGATAGCGATTTGTGGGGAAATTGGTCATAAAAAAATAAAAGTAATGACAGCGACAATTCTGCAACTGAGCAAATTTCAGTGTTTTTGATTTGATTACATTATTGAATAATTTTTATTATAATTACATTATTTGTTAGAATTATTTATAGTTCTTCACTAAATTATACTTTATGATTTTGTTTTTCAAACTTTATCATACGCGGGATGTCTACTAGACTCTTGTTTGGACAGATTTAAGCGAGTTATTGCTAAGAATTGAAGGCCTACAATGTAAAACGCCAAATTTCCATGCAAAATAATAATGGTACCGCTTTCACCACCTAAAATCTGAAACAATCATACCGCCAGGGAGGTTAACAACTTGTCCACTTGTGCGGAGATATCTGAATGATGGGTGCAGCTACAGGCATCATTCAGATATCGCTGTCTTCAGCCGCCGATTCTGTGCACGTTAAGCACTTCCGCCGCTTGATCGTTCTTATAGGCAGCGGGAGGGGACGCACCCCCTCCCGCCGCCATCCGGTGCTTCTCCGGGCTCTCCCGTGCCATCGGGGGCCCGGAGAGCGAATCGGACAGCGCTCGCTGCAGAAGCATAGAGATGACTGGTGACCAGACGGTCACAGTCATCTCTATGACCGTTGGAGGTCTGGGCATGACGTTATGACGTCACGCCTGGTACCCTGGAAGTAAACAAAGCTGCAACCGTGGCTGTCGGCATATGATCAGTGTTTTTTTTTCACTGATTTCATGCTTGTAAGCCTGGAGGAGAGATGTGGGGTCTTATTGACCATCTCTCCATAAAGAGGACCTGTCACACGGATTCCTATTACAAGGGATGTTTACATTCCTTGTAATAGGAAGAAAAGTGATAACAAAAAATGAAAAAAAGTGTACAAATAAAAAGAATTAAGTAAAAAAAAAAAATGTATATATTTTTTTCAAAACGCCCCTGTCCCCGTTATCTCGCGCGCAGAAACGAACACGCATTCAAGTCCCACCCACATATGTAAACGCCGTTCAAACCACACATGTGAGGTATCCTCGCGTGCGTTAGAGCGTGTGCAACAATTCTAGCACTGGACCTCCTCTGTATCTCGAAAATAGTAACTTGTAAAAAATGTTAAAGCGTCGCCTATGGAGATTTTTAAGTACCGAAGTTTGGCGCCATTCCATGAGTGTGCGCAATTTTAAAGCGTATGTTAGGTATTTATTTACTCGGCGTAACATCATTTTTCACATTATACAAAAAAATTGGGCTAACTTTACTGTTTTGTTAATTTTTAATTCATGAAACAGTTTTTTCTTTTCCCAAAAAAAAGGCGTTTGAAAAATGATTGCGCAAACACCGTGTGAGAAAAAAAGTTGCAGTGACCGCCATTTTATTCCCTAGGGTGTCTGCTAAATATATATATATATATATATATATAATGTTTGGGTGTTCCAATTAATTTTCTAGCAAAATTTTTTTTGATTTTTACATGAAGCAGAGAAGTGCCAAAATAGGCCCGGTGGACAAGTGGTTAAAGAATAAAAAATAAAAAAAAATCTTAAAAATAGAAATCCCCAACACAACTACAGCCAAAAAAGACAAGAGCTTTGCTCAAAAAATTAAATAAAAGTAGAATTTATAAAGAAAAAAAATAAAAAGACTTTAAAATTGTATGGCAGTAGCGGTAGAGTGATTAAAACTCCCCCTACACTCAGAAAAGCAGTTAATACTCCACAATCTGGTTAATCTCAACTTAATAGCAAGTACAGTCGGCAACAGGAGCAAAGCAATTAAAGAGCTCGACAGAGCCCAGGAGCGAAGGGCTGCTTGGGGAGAGGAGCCTCCGCTGCCTCCCCACCTTCTCCCCTTCAGCTGCAGCTTTGCATTCGGCGGACGCATTTCTCTCTCTCATTTGCATCTCACGCATACGAATAAACACTCTATTAATAACATTTGCTCTTTTCTTCACGGCAGCTACATTTCAGACAAGCGACGCGACCTTTGATTCCAGTTTTTGCATTGCCTCTTAAAAAAAAAAAAAAGCAATCCCCTCTAGTTCAAAATGACTTGTACTTACATCAAATAGGTCTCAAATATACTAATTTCTATGTAAATGAAGTTAAATGCATTCCATATTTTAAGAGCTTTTTAATAATCGCATTCTGCAAGAGATTCTGTTATAATGTGGTTGTCTGACCCGGTTATGGTAAAAATGGCATTGATAAAAAAAAAAAAAAATTAAAAAATATAGGCATCATTGAAAAACACAAAAATGAAATAAAATGTTTCCTTATCTATCACAGTTAAAA